>CAJVQA010004832.1:0-17015 GCA_910591915.1 Cetraspora pellucida
GCAAGAAGGGCCAGTGAACTAGACAATCAAAGAAGAAAAGAAATCAAAGAAAACATAGAAAAAAGATGCCAAATGATTCATGAAAAGCAAGGCAAACTGTTAATAAGTTTATTAGATAAACTATCAAAAAAAATTAAAATAGATAGATTAATAGGAGAGGTAAAAGAACAAAGAAAATTATTTATAAAATCAACAGAAGTTTTAGAAAAGACCAAAGAACACTACCAAAATCAGTTTAGAACAAGGCATTTCAATCAGAAAATCTTTAAAGAGTGATGGTTAGAAGTATACAAGCTAAAAAGAACAATAAAAGAAGAATAGTACCAAAATTTAAAACAAAATATTACAGAAGAAGAATAGAGTGAAATGCTAATAGGTCTTAAAAAGAAAATGGCATCAGGAATTTCAGGCATTACTTATACTCTAATCCAAGCAGCAGGACCTATGTTTCAAGAAATCTTTAGGAAATTTGCAAAAATTTGTATTAAAACAGGCAAAATTCCAAACAAATAGAAGATTTCACAAATCTATCCAATCCCTAAAAAAATGAACTGGCATTACAATTTAGATAATATTAGACCAATAGCACTTTTAGAGACTTTTTAGAAGTGTACAACAAAAATCTTAACTAAAAGACTAACAAAGGTTCTTAGTAAAAAAATATACTAAATGGGCTAAACTTTGTAGAACTGTCAGAAAACTTAACTAAGGAGCCAGTGCACATTATAAATGCAATAATGGAAGATGCTAAAAGAACAACAATAAACTATAGTTAGTCCTGCAAGATATAAAAAAAGCTTTTGATTCAGTATTGCTAATAGCCTTAAAAAAAGCAATAAAAAGAATTAAGTTGCCAGAAAAAACAATTTCAATGAAATTAAATTTATTTCAAGGCAGATAATCTAAAATAATTATATACTGGAGTTACACGGAGGCATTCATAATGAATGATGGAATAAAACAAGATGAGGTACTCTCACTACTAATATGAAGAATATTCTATAATCCATTATTAGAAAGAGTACAGAATAATGTAGGTCTAGGTTATACAACAGTAGTAGCAATTCCAAATGACAACAGACTAAACTATGTAATGAAGATGAAATTATGTCAAGCAGTAGTAGTATTTGCAGATGATACAACATAAATAGCTAGTAATAAAGAGCAAATAGAGTGTATATTACAAATTGCTGAAGATTTCTTTAAACTCAATGACATTTAGATAAATGAAAAGAAATCAAAACTCATAATAATAAATCCTAGTGAACTAAAAGAAAACAGAAAGATTTGACTGAACAGAATGGATTTTTGAAGAAAGAAAAACCAAAATAATAAAATTCTTAGGAATTTGGCTTAATAATAAGCTTAATAAAGGCCATATAAAAACAAGAGCCAAAGAATTAGTGCATTCTACAACAAGACTGCTCAATACTAAAAAGATAACAAGTGCTCAGATATCATATATAAACAATATATGTATATGCCAAAGTTGGTATATATGCTTCAAGTATCAAAGCTCTCAAAAAGAGCAATCGATACTATACAAGAGCCTATAATAGAAGTAGCTAAACACAAGCTAGGAATTACAAGAACAACAAGCAATAGTATAATTATTCATAGAAATCTGGACAACTGCAATGCATTATGGGACCAATTACTAATTAAACAAATAACAAGTCTGCATACATGAATTAATTTAGCAGGTTCTGAAAAGAAACTAACAAGAATTAGAATTAATTAAGGGTTGCTGCTATTAGGTGCAACAAAAACAATTGGCAGAAAAACTTAAAAAGAGTATGCAGCAAGTTGTGAAAAAACAATTTAGCTTGCCAGCTAATGCTCAAAGCTAAAGAGTTACAAATATCATTTAAATTTAATAATATAAGCACTAAAAAGACAAAAAGGAAACTAAAAATCACAAATGTGTTGAAGGACAAGTTTACAGTACAAGTAGTCTTAGCATTAAGAAAGCTCAATATATTTTTAGTAAATCAACTTATCAATAAAGAAGACAATAGAATGATATCATGGTAGCAGCTTAAACTTATGAGAAAAAGATCAAGCAAAAGTAAACCAGCAAGATGGTTTAAAAGAATCAAAGAAATAATGCTAGAAGACAAAAGTAGTAGACAACTCAAACCAGAATTTAGATTACCAGAAAAGAATAAAGAGTTTTCACTACAGACAACTTTAGACAGATGCTTAAATGATAACAAGAAAAAAGAATGGGTTGTACTAAAGTCACTATGAGTAGCAAATAAAGAAAACTTGGTAATTAGAAAGATAGTTGCAAACACACCTAAAAAGGTGCTTACAGAATATTGGAAAACAAAATTACAAAAGAACAAAACAGGTGAGTTTTTGGAAAAATGTAATGATAGCAACTTGGATCAAATTGGAGAACAGAAAAGTTGTAAAAAATAAAGTAATAAAGAAGACATTCAAGGCTCTCTATCAAGACTTATTAGTAAGAAAGAAATGCTCAAACTTGAGATAAAGCAAGAAATGATAAGAAGATTAGAATGCAATAAGTCAATCAAGCCAAGCAAACATAAAAGCTCAGTCAAAGAAATAGTATATGAAGATTTAGACACAGAGCTTATTAAAAAGTAATAACTTAGTTAAGTACTCAAAGAAGAGCTAATTCAAAAAAACAAAAAAAACAAACTAAGAAACAATGAAATGCTGATTTTCTATACAGATGGATTACTTAAGAAATCAGCAATAAAAAATGCAATGGAGAGTGAGCATATAGGAATAGACTAGGTGCAAGTTGATGGCAAAGAGGAAAAAGTAATTGATGAAGATACAATTGGAGCACAAAATTGGCCATCATCAATGAAATCAGAGTTGTTTGCAATCTGGTATATGCTGCTAATAACATCAAGAAAGAGAAAAGTCAAAATTTATACTGATAGTGCAGCAGCAATAGTAGGCCTTAACAAAAGTAAAAAGTTAAAGTCAAGCAGATATTGGATTAAGGAAAAGAATTATAACCTTAAGAGAAGTATTTTAGAACTACTTAGTTTAAAAGAATTAGAATTAGATTTAGTTAAAGTAAAGGGATATAGTTGTAACAAATAGAATGATAGAGCAGACAAATTAGCAAAAGAAGAGGGCAAAATAGTTAATATTGATAGAGTAATAGAGGTGCCACCTTCAATTTCAAATATTTCACTCTGCTAAGAGGATTTAGAGATCGAAAGCCTGACAAAAAAGTTCATCAAAAATATACTAGAACTCAAAGTTAAAGCAGAATGAAGATTTCTATCATCAATTCAAAAAACAGAACCAAATCTGAAAGAAGAAAAGCATGACTGGTCAACACTATAGCAAAGCATTAAGGGTCAAAATGGAACAAAATGTACAAGTATGAAAAGAAATAGAAAACTAGCAACACTAATTAAGTATGTAAATAAAAAACTACCAGTGTTCAAAACTTTGGCACAAAGATGACCAGATCTATACAAAAACACAATTTGTATACTATGCAATAAAGATCACGAAGAGGCTTAAGTCCACTTAGCAACATGCAGTGAGCATGAAAAAGGATGAGAGAGTATAGAAAATATGTCAATTGATTTGGTATAGACAGTACTTAAAGAAGAAATCTAGAGGAAAACAAGGAAAGAAGAGCTCAAAAAGTTTTTATAAGGAACTTTAAAAGAAGAAAAATCAGCAAGCAGATCCAAAATCATCAAAGGTCTAATACAAGAAAAAACTAAAAAGTCAGTACAAGATATTATACAAACTTTAAAGAAAATCAAGAACTTCATAACAGTCTTCACAAATGCAGCATAGAATAGTTTTTTCAAAAATATATAGAAAAAATAATATAATAGTATTACTGACTGAGAAAAGCTAATAGGAATTAACACTGCAATTAAAAAGAAGAAAATTAACAAAAAACAAAACCTCTTAAGCAGAGAAACATGAAAAAAGAAAAGAATATAAATTTAGATAAACAAAACTGAGCCATAAGAGAGGAAAAAGAAAAGAACAAGGTTCAAATTCAGGAAACATGGCTCAATTCAGTTTTTAGTTTTGTAAATAGAAACATAAGACCCTTTTTTCAAGATCTTACTAGCTAGCTTGATATAGCTCTGGGCCAGAAATAATCATCTGGCCTGTATAGCAAACTGCTTTTAGGCACTCATAGAAGTAGCCAGGGGATGTTGAACCAAAATTTAAGCTAACTTTGTACAACATGTATATAAGAATCTTAATAAAGATAATCAGCAAGGCTGCCTAAGCTAAAAAAAATAAAATAAATAAAATAAAATATATAATAATAATAAAAATTATTTATTTTTTATAATATTTTTTTTTTATAATCTTTTATAATAATATTATTATAATTTTCTTCTTGATTATTTTCTGATTCTCCTAAAATATTATTAATTTTTAAAAAAATATTTGCATTTTTTCATAATTATAACTATGAATATTACTAAATTTAGTTACAGAAAATTGCATATTATAAAATGAAAGAATATTTTTGTTTTCAAAATAAAAAATATATCTAAATAAATTAGTTCTAACTAAAAAACATGTAATCTCATTATAGTTATCAGATTTTGAATACTTTTCAGTTTTGTTAGCAGATATATATTCATAATAATAATTTTTTAAAAACTTGATAATTTTATTATTTTTAACAAAAACTATTTGTAAATTGCTTGCTAAACTTTTTTTAATACAAGTAATACATTATCTTTATTATTTTTAAATATTCTACAACCTTTAATAAAGATTTTTTAAGAGAAATAATATCAGTTTTAAACATTTTAGTTTCTATTTAATATATTTTTTTATTATAATAATTTTTTTTTTAGTTTTAATTTTTATTTTAAAGTATATTATATATACTTACTCACTTATTTTTATATTTCTTTATTATTATTATTTTTTTTTTAACATATAAGCAGTCATACTAGTACTTTATTAAGCTTTTAAAATTATATTTGTAACTATATAAATATTCCTAATATCTAAGTCTAGCATCATCCAGCCACCTTGCTGGTACCTAAGTGCAACCTGCTGCATTACTTCAAGCAGAAGTAAGCTGCTTGTTTGACTACTTAAAGTCCATAATGAAAGGGCCTTCTTCCTTCCATGACAAGCTCCAACATTGTCTTCATTATTTCCTTCTTAACTTGCTTTCCTTTTTCTCTTATTTCTTCTTTTTTCTTCTGTTTTTTCTTGATTTACCTTTTCTCGTTTTCTTGATTCCTTTAGCTTTTCACCTTTCTTTCTTTTAATTTTATCTGTTATTCCAATTTTTCTCTTCTATTTGATAATTTTTTCATAATGTATTCTCTATACTTGTTTATAAAATATGTCTCAGGCTGTTATTGCTACTGTATTTGCAAATTGCTGTTTTGATTTTGAATTTAAGAGCTGTGCTAGTTTGTCTTGTGTTTCTTTTAAGATTAGGTCTTTTATTAATGCTTTTCTTATTTTGATTTTTTCTATTTCTGTTTTTCCAAAGAATGCTATATATAACATATGTGAAGGAATCTGAGTTTTTTCTTCTTCTTTTAATTTCTTTTATGCTGTTGCAATAGTTACTTTTTGAATTCTCTTTCAGAGACTTTTTTGCCTTTTGTATGCTGCCAAGTGTGCTTGCATTTCTTTTACTTTATCTTGGCATACTTGGCATTCTACTGTTGTGTATATATCTGGTCTTCTTCTATTAAGTTCTTCCAGAGTTGAAAGCTTATCTATTATGTACTTAATAAATGCACTTCTTCTGAAGCTTCTTCTTCTTGTTATGCAGTGCATTTCTTTGGTCATCTTTAGCCTTTTCTAAAAATAAGTTCAATCATAGATCATGGTTTCTGTTTCTGGCTTTAAACTTTTAATTGCTCTTGTTTTTTTCCACTTTGCTCCTATTCTTGCATTCTCTACTAACTTGCATAGCAGTCTGGCTAGTATGTCAGTCAGTCTGTTTTTCCACTCTAGGCAGTACTCTATCTCTTTACAACTGACTTTTTCAGCCTGTATTATTTTCCTACTTATTGTTTCTTTCTTTGCTAAACTATTGGCCTTATTATTCCATTTATCTTTATTATGACTTTTAACTTTAACTAAATCTATCTGAATGTTTTTCATTTTGACAAGGTCTTTAATCTTCATTATTTATATTGCATTCTTTTTTTTAATAATCTTGTTTTTGTCAGCTTGTTCTAGACTCCTACTAATATTTCTTATTGCAGCATTATTATTAGTATATATCTTGATTTGTTTCTCTTTCAATATTATTAAGATTGCTGCCCAAATTGCTACCAATTCTGCTACTGTCAATGTTTGCCATCCTTCAAGTTCAAGTATTAATTCTTCTTCTGGTCATTCTTGTGTTTCATTTGTTTAGACCTATCCTATACCTATACTGTTCTTAATTGTTAGCTCTTTACTGTCTTTCCAATTTGTTGCATCATCAATGTATATTGTATATTTGCTCTTATTTTTTATAGTATTTCTTTTTAAGATTTCTATTATTTCTTGGCTAATATTTTCTTCTAATTTTTATCATTTAATAATTTCTATCTCTAGTTTCTTTATTATTATAAGGCCTTTTAATTTACATTTACTTTTTTTGGATTTGCTTATTTCTGCCTTGTTTGTTATTTGGTCTACCATTATCTTGATTTGGTTGCTGCTCTTACTTATTAATCTATCTGAAATTATATAAATGCTTTTACTTAATCTTGTCCATTGCTAACAACTGTTTTCTATTTGTTCTTTTTTCCTTATACACCCTTCACATCTTTTGATCTCAGTTGCTATTTTGTTCTCTTTGCATTTCATTTGCCAATGTTTAATTAAAACTTTTTTCTTTTTCTTTTTAACTACTTTCTCATGTTGTCTGTAATTTCATATGCCATATACTATTCATTCTTTTTTTCTTTTATTTTCTAATATCTGCTCCTATTTGACTTGCATTGCCTGAGTATTTTGTTTATTGGTCTTAAAGCATCTATGTACTACTCTACTTTCTGGGCTATTGAGTACTTTTAATTCAATTGTCTTGAACCATTCTGCCTTTTTTCCTTTACTTGATTGGTCTTGATAGCTTTTTAGTTGCTGCCATATCATTAGTTTTTCTCCTCTTGTGTCGAGTAATTAATTTAGATATATTAGACCAGCTTCATTTACTTTAACTGCCCTTTTTTTCTACAATTGTGTATCTACTAGTTTTTGTATTTTGGTACTATGCCTGGGCATTGTCCATAGCTTAGTTTCTGTTCTAATATTTATTTTTAGCTTTTTTGCTTTAAGTATTGTAAGGCATGCTAAGTTATTCTTCAAATATGTTTCAGTTTCTGGCCACTCTTTTGTCTTTCATATATCTTTTGCTAAGCCTGCTCTTTGACAGCCTTATGTTATTCTTAGTCTTGTTAATTGTCCAAGACTGTCTTGTCTGTTTAGTCTTGCTATGAGGCCACTCATTGGCTTCATAGTTAACTCTTGTCACAATGTTTTACAGCTGCCGAGATCTTTGTACTCTATTATACAATTTTCTATTGTTCTTTGTAGACTGCTTTTTTGTTTCATCAGACTTATTATTGGTTGATGTATTTCATTTAAGCTTCTGTCTGACAGTTTCATTAGCTATAACATATAGCTTAGTTTAGATATTATTACTATATTGTTTATATATGCAATCTGGCTTATTGTTATTTTTTTGTATTTTAAATCTCTTATAGTCTGGCTTATTATCCTTTTTACTTTCTTCTTTATTTGCACTTCTCATATTCTGCTGTTTAACCAAATTCCCAATGAGCAGACTATTTTGTGTTTTGGTTCTTCTATTATTTTGCTTTTTTTATAAATTACTGTCTTTTCCTCTTTCTTGATTTTTGTATTTATTATTATTAATTTTAACTTTAATTTATTTATCTCTATATTATTCATTTTGAAAAACTCTTTAGCTATTTCTAAGATCTCTAATAGTTGCTTTTTACTGTTTGCAATCCATGTTGTATTATCTGTATATGCAATTGCTACTTGATGATATCTTGTAATATTGTTGCATTGCATACCTATTTGTATTTGTTGCTTGACTATATACCTTAATCCTTTATCTTCTTGGATTCTTTCTAGTAATAGGTTATAAAAGAGATACTATATTAGTAGTGAGATTACCTCATCTTGGTCTATTCCATCTTCTGCTGTTAGTTCTTCTGTTAGGCCATATGCTATAATTATTCTTAGTTGTCTCTTGTAAAAAAGTTTCAATATATATTTAATTGTTTTTCTGAATATTTTAATTCTTTGCAATACTAGTTCAAGGCTTTTGAAAGAAACTAAGTCAAATGCTTTCTTCATATTCTGCAGCAGTATCCATATTTCTTTATCTTTTTTTTTTGCTTTCTCCATTATCATGTTCAAAATCTGTACTAATTGCTCTGTTAAGTTTTTTGAAAGACCTGTAAAGTTTGGTCCTTTAAGTATTTCTTTTTTCATAAATACTTTGGCAAGCCTTTTCATTATTACCTTTGTAACAACTTTTCGAAATATCTCGATTAGTGCTATCAGGCAGATATTGTTTAAACTATATCCTCACTCTATATCCTTTGGTATTAGGTAAACTTGTACTATTTTCTACTTTATTAGAATTTTCCCTATTTTTAAGCATAAGTCTGCAAAACTTCTGAAGATTTCTTGTGTTTTCGTTTCTGCTCTTTTGATTAGTATATAGCTTATACCTGAGATACCAGAAACTGTTTCTGTTTTTAACTCTCTTAGTGTCTCTTTCCATTCTTTTTCTTTGATTTTTTCTTCGAGTTCTGCATATTATTTCTCTCTAATGCTTTCTCTTAGTTTGTATATTTCTTTTCACTTTTCTGTTATTGTTTCTAGTTTGATGTTTCTTTTTCTAAACTGCAACTTATAATGTTTTGCTACATTTGTCTTAACCTCTTCTGGCTTTATTATTAGATATATCTTCTCTTCTACTTGCTTAATAAGCCTATTAAGCAATATCTTTTTGTATGGTTTATTTAGAAGACTAGCAAGCATTTTTCCTTGGTCTGTTTTGATCATTTTACATTATTTATCTATATTTTCTTCTATTTGCCTTCTTTGCATTTGTTCCTAGTTCATTTTCTTCCTTTCTTGTAAGATCTTCTGCCAACCCTTCATGTCTTCTATTTAGACATGTGACCAGTGCCTTTGTAGTTTTGGCAATTTTGCTCCTGCTTTGTTGCCTAGTGCTTTTAATTGTTCATTTGTTTCAATTCTTTCTTCTTCAGTTACTTCTTGGTTTTTCCTCATCTTTGTATGTTTAATTAATCTTTGCAGCTTTATGATATTTTTTTTTGTTGTTGTGCTTTTTAACTAGTTCTTCTATTTGCCACTGTATCATATATTCTTTTCTTGAGTATGTGCTTATTTGCTGTAGTGATAATTGCTTTTTCTATTGTATTCCATATATCATTTATCTTGTTTAACTGTTTTTTCTTATTTTGCACTTCTGTTTAAATATTTTTTAAGCTTTTTTTTGGCACTAATCACCTTTGTAGTTCTTGTGCGTAGTTTTCTCAATCCTCTGGCTTTGCCTAATCATATAAATATAATGTTCTTAATTGTTTTTTCTTTTTAATTTCTGCTTTACTGTTTTTTTCTATCATGTGTTTGATCCATATTTCTGCAGTTATTATTTTATGATCGCTTTCTGTAATTTCTTCTGTTTCCTCAATGTTTGCCTTTTGCAAACCCAAAGCCAGTTCTTCTAACACCCAAATATAGTCAATTCTTGTTGCTACTTCCTTGTTTGACCATGTATACTCTTGACTTGTTGGATGCATATTCCTATATGTGTTTATAAAGCTTTGCTTTCTCATCCAATTAAAGATTAGTAGTCTCTTAAAATTTGCTGATTGTGAGTGTTGTCTGTCTATTACATTGTCTACTGTGTAATTAAAGTTATCCATAATTACAAATTGTATTTGTCTTTTCTGTTTAATAACTCTTTTTACAATCTTTTGCTGAATGGTTCTCTCTATCATCTTGTTGCTTAGCAGTATATAAATTCCTATTACTACTAACTCCAATTGCTTAAAGTATAATATGATCTCTATCATGTATTCATTTATTATTTTGACAGCACCTACATGCTTTTTCTATTGTTTTTCTATTAGAATTCCTATTCCTGATCCTTTTTTCTTATCTTCTGCTATATTTGTTCAATATTCTATATAATTCTTGTTTGCTACATATGTTAAAAATCTTTTTTCTTTTTTAGTAATGTTCATTTCTGTGATTTTCAATATTGCAATTTCTTCTTCTTCTGCCCAGTCTAATAAGTTTTCAAGTTTCCAACTTTTGGTCTTCAAGCCATTGATATTATGACATGCTATTTTGATTTCTTTTCTTCTTTCTTTCCATTTTTCTTTCAGTTGTTTTTGCTTTGCTTTTGTATTGTTAGTCTTTTTGGTTACCTTTCTTTTCCTTAGATAAGAAGATGTTTCTTGTTCTTTTCTTTCAAACATTTTTCTTTTCTCTTGTAAAAAGGCTTCAATCTCCTTATCTGTATTTCTAAACTCAACTAAGGCACCCTTAGGAGCGATTTGCTAGATCTCCCCTTACTTCCAGCTGTATTTTTTCTATTTTATCTAGTCTCTCTAATATTTGACACAAGACATTTTTCACTGGTGATGTTCTTTCTTGATTTAGTATATTTGTTTTGGCTTTTTCTTTTTTGTTATTGCTGCTTCTTCTTTTATATTTGTGTTTTTATCTTCTAACTATGCTTCTATATCTTGTAACTGAGGGTTGCTTTCTATTTCTTCATATCTCTTGGTTGGTGTTTCATGTCTTGTGTCTCTGATTCTTGATACTTCTTGTCTTTTGTATTTTGGCTGCCTCTCATTGCTTGACTTTGATCTTTCTTGTCTTCTGCCTCTTGACTCTTCTCTCTTATAGGTTTTTCTTTTTCTAGAATTTTCCCAACTTACTCGATAGTTGTTGTACTATATTGGTGTTGTTTGAGCTGTCTCTGCTTCTTGAGCATTTGTAAAGGTGATTATTGCAAATTTTTTTTGGTTCCTATTTCTGTTAAATGGTATGTATACTGCTTTTGCTTTCTTATTCCTTAGACATTTTAATAAAAGCACTTCTGATGCTTCTTTAGAAATGTTTAATAATTTTACTATAAACTGACTTTGTTTCTCTCTTTGCATATAGTCTTCATTTCCTTTCATTACTCTTGCTAATTTATTGTTGCCAAGAGGTATGCCCATATGTTGTCTTTTTCTTCTCTATAATCTGCTACTATAATTGCTAGTGCTTTGTATTATGATCTTTTGATTCATATTATACACATATTTCTTATACTTTTGCACATATACTTTAGTTCTTTTTCATTAATGTCTGATAGTAAGTCTCAAATTGTTAAGAATTTTGTTGTTTCTGCTTCTTCTAGTCTTTCTGTTTGCCATATTTCTGCTTTTGTTTTAGCCTTATCTTATTTTTCTATTTTGCTTTGTTGTGTCTCTTTTTGTTTAGGTTCTTTCTATTTTGGGTTTTTAAATTTTTCTTTTTATTGTTTATTCTTTACTCTGTACTTGTTTATTGCTTTATTTTGTTCTTTCTTACTCTCTACTTGGTTTTGTATTTCGACTAAAATCAAATTAAACCATTTTTCACCTTTTCACTTTATTCAATTAATTGCTTCTTCTCTTTCTCTTTTGCAATCAAATAATACTTTGATCTAACTATTTCTTTTTACAAAGACTTCTTCAATTTTTGTGATATGTCTATTTGCATTAAGTATCCATTTTACTATGCTTGTTTTTTCTAGCTTTGTTCTACTTGGAACATTATAGGCAGGAATTTTTACTATTACTGGTATTTATTGTTGCATGGTCTATTGTCTGGTACTTAGATGTTTTGCTCTAATGGTACTTCTGTTGCATCTTCTTGCAATATCATTAATTCTTCTTCTTTATTTTTCTTCTTTTCTTCTGCTTCTACTAGGCTTGAAATATGTTGTAGAGTCTTTTCATCTCTTTTTGCTTCTTTTATATCTTGTTTCTGTACTGTATATCTTTATTTTTTATTTATTTCTATTTGTTTCTTATTTGTTTCATATTTTTTGAATTCTTCTTCATATTTTTCTCTTTCTTCATTTTCTTTTGTTTTGACTATTTCTTTTGTCTAGATTGTGTTTTTTGTTTCACTTTCTCTTTGCTGTTATAAGCTCTCTCCTATTTTAAAGCTAAAATCTATCAATTTACTTCTTTTGTCTACCCATGTGATAGCTTCACTTAATGCTCTTACTGCTATTATATCTGCTACATCTACTGTAAACAGTAATGCTATATATCTGTCTATTCTTGTTTCTATAATATCTGTTGTTTCTGGTATTTTGACTAGCTCTGCATTGCTAACTCTTTGTAAGCTTTGTGTGTTAATCTTTCTAACATCTTTTTTAATAGGCTCCTAGGTCTTACTTCATATGCATTTCCTTTTATACTAATTGTTGTTGTTTTATTTGTTAGTTGGTTTGATATAGCTGTCTTTATGTTACATGTTTGCTCTGATAGACTATTTCTGTACACATACTTGTTTGTTTATCTTACTTGTTTTGTTGTATTTTCTGTGTAACCTAATTAATTTGCACAACAGGGTCACAAAGATTCTTTAAAATTTACAAAAAATTTTTGTTTTCGTCAAAAAAACTTTTTATTTTTCTAAGCTCTACTACCTCCAAGCTTTCTTATTTGTATTTTGTTCTTTAGCTAGGTGTAACTTTTGTGGCTCTTTCTTTTTTTACTAAGGGTCTTAATGTTAATTCTTAGTGTGTTTTGCAATATTTTCTACATTTTGCTTCTTACTGATTTTTGGTTAAGAAATCTATATAATTTTCTTTATTATTAAAAAGTTACAGTACATTTACTTATTATATAGTTTATTAAATATATTTATTAAGAAATTTCTAGTTATTTTTTATTTAAATTTATTTATATAGAATAAAATGAAAATTATTAATAGAATTAATTACTTAATACAGATTTATTTATATGCAGTTTATTTGCATATAAATGAGTCTAAATTAAGTAATTGATTACTAAAATTAATTACTATATTAGAATTATCTAATTTACAGCTTATCTATATTTGAATAAATCTAATCAGTAATTATGCATTAATTTAATTTAGAGAGTTGCTATTTTCACCTCTTATTTTTGCTAATGCCACCTACCAAAATATATAAAAGTGCTCTGGAAGAAATATTATTATTAAGTAAACCTCTTTTTTAGTATTAATTAAAGTTGTTTATTAGACCTTTTTAGTTCTAATAGTAGTAAAATTATTAAAATCAAATTAGTAGTTCTTTTTTAAAAGTAGATTAAAGATTATAAATTTTAGATATAAATATTGCAAGAATCATCAGTCCAAACTTAGTAATTTTATCATTATTAGAACTGGAAAGACCTAATGAACAACTTTAATTAATACAAAAAAAGAAGTTACTTAATAATAATATCTCTTCCAGAGTACTTTTATGTATTTTGAAAGTGGCATTAGCAAAAATAGGAGGTGGAAATAGCAATTCTCTTTAATTTATTGGTTATTTTTTTGCTTTATTATTTAATATAAATAAAATACAATTTTACTAAATTACACTACTGGTGTTCAATACTAGTATCAGAAATTAAATCAGAAAATCATATGATTATATATAAATAATTATACAATAAATAAATAATAATACTAACTTATACAGTAAGGTTATAGGATGTCATTTGTATGATTGGCTAATTTATGTTGATTAAAATGTAATCACTAACCAATCAAAATTAAATTTTATAAGTAAACTTTTATTATCATTATCAAATATTTATATTTAATTTTATGTTTAAAACAATTATTTTATTTTATTTTTAGTTATTACAACTCTACTAAAGATGCACTATAGCTCTTAGTTTATATAATTAATTAGTATAATATGATACAACTTATATATACTGTATTAGTCTGCTACTAAAATATCTTAATCATGATTATAACTGCTTACTCTACAATTTAGCTTTATAATATTTAATCAATACATAAGATATATAGTAAGTATTAAGTTAATTATTATTAAAGTAAAACACAGACAAGATTTTTACATTATGTTCTTTAAGATTAAACTTACACAAAAATGTCTCAAACAGCCTCTTTAGTTAACTATTTTCAGCATTTAAACCTTATATATAATTAGTATAATAATAAATAGCTTCTAAGTAAAATGTTTGAGAATGTTGATTATTTTTTAATTATTTTGCACAATAAATATAAGTGTTCTTTTAAAGCCTTTTTGGTAATTTTTATTAGTAAAATGTTATATTTTCAAAAAGTACTTTAAACTATATAAATAAGTTATACAACCAGTAAGGTTTAAAATTATATATATATTTTAGTAAATTTTCAAATTAGGGATTCTAAGCTAAAGTCTTTAATATATAGCAACTGTGATATTAAACACTAAATTGTTAATATATAGTAACAGTTCTATGATAATCTGTATCAAATTTAATTAGTTATATGAGATTGTTTAAGCAAACCTAAGAGTTTGTTTTTCTTTTTATTCATTATTTGTATTGTAGATCAACTAACACAAAATAAAAAATTTAAATTAAACCTAATAACCTAAATTTAAGTTTTTGCTATAACAAATTTAGTCTTTGCTAATATTATATATAGGAATATTAAAAGTTTAGTTTAGTTTTATTTGGTTTTGTTTTATAAAAATTCAAGTTTTAGAAACAGTTTGAATTTAGTTTAAAAATATCATGTAAAGCTGCAATTAAGTTTGAACTTAAGTTTTAAACTTGGTTTTTATTGGCTTTTTATATATGATATAAGTATATACATATATATTATATTTCAATATAATATTGTAGTTTAGCTTTTAAAGCATATTAGTACTAATATAGATCAAAAAACCCAAGTTTCAAATTCAAGAAATGATAAACTGTTCAGGACTTAAGTCTTTCTAACTTAAGTTTTGAACTAAAGTTTGAACAAAGACTGAACTGCTAAATTAAGAAACTCATTAAGCAGTTTATACAATATTATATATCTTAATTGTATAATATTAATTCTTTAAAGACTGAATTTAATATAATGAAAACTCAAATAGAAATATTAAATTGTGAATCCAGTTAGTTAAATCTTAGGATTTAAAACAATAGTCCTAAACTTAGTTCTTAATACAATACATTTTATAAAACTTGGATCCTGTGTCAGATCCTAATGCTAAATTGAATCTATTGACAAGTTTATTCAATCAAATTAAATTTGTATTGTTATAATAATAATAATTTGAATTTAGGATCTAATACTAAGTTCAAAAATGTTATTATATTTTCATATAACTTAAGAATCAGTTAGGATTCGATTCTAAAAGACTGATTAACATCTCTAACTCAATTTTACTTATTTTTAAGAGCATATATACATAGAAAATACAACAAGTCCAAACTATCAAACCTATTATTAATATAATCACTAGATACAAACAACTTATAAATGCATATCTTAAACCTAAACTCAAATTTCTTATGCCAACAAACTTAAATAATGATAAGTAGTATAATCTACTTTAGAAGTTTATTACAATATATTTGATATACAGTAGTTATATAAAAAAAAGTTTAATTGTAAAATTGAACTTTTATTTTTTAGTTTTTTTGAGTAACAAATCTACATTTTAGCAAACAATATTAAACTGTCTATTGTATATATGCATATAAAATACAACATTGCTATTTAATATTAACTATAAACAGAGGCATTTATAATTTACACAAATTAAGCATCTTATCTAATTAGTAAATATAAAATCTACTCTAATTACATATATATTTGAAACATTTTGTTACAGCAGTATTAATATTAAACTTATTTATTTAAGCAAATCTGTGTGTTATGACTCCTCAGATTGCAAATTTCACATTTTCGTTTAATACTAGTTTCTTCAAAGTTATCTTATTTTGAATCATCATTATCTGAATTATTATCTTTTGAATCATCTTCTGAATTATCTAATTCAGCTAAACCTAAATACATGTATGCATTATAACTCTTTGAGTTACAATTCTATATTTTTTTACACTTTTTTTTTCATATTACTACCTTCTTTTATATTATTAACCAAAATTATCAAATTTTAATAAACTACACAATGCAGATAACAATTCTAATAATATATATCTTTATAATTAACATTGTTATCATTATCTGATTTATTATATTCAACTTAGAAAATCTGCTTTTTTTTATTTTTACTTTTTAATATATTTGTATTATTATTGAAGTTTTTAATTCTTTTTAACTTTTTGACTTTTGTTCTAACACTCATAGAATTGCTTATAGTATAGGCAAATTTTTTTGAATCATTATGCTCAATTTCATTATTCTTCTTTATAAGTTTAAGCTTCATTTCTTTGGTAAAATTTTCATGAATCTTATAGAGCTCTTTAGTTCTATTCATCTTAATTGCCAAGTTAAGTGTTTTTTTTATTATACCAAATTCTTTTCCTTATTAAAATCTATACATTATTTCATTATAAACTAATTTGCTAAAAATATGCTTTTTACAAATATATTCTAAATATGAAAAATTAACATGCAAATTATATTTACATATATTCAATTGGCTATTCAAGTCTGTTACAATTGCTGGTTTAAGTAATACATATTGAGACATTAACTAATGTGTCTAAGTACCATCATTGTAGTATAAGCTCAATATGAAATTTTATAGTTTTTGAACAAGCATTACTAAAAAAATATGCCTATACACAAGACTATAATTTATCAATATTAAACATATACAAAGGTGTATATTATTATTATAAATTACAATAAAGTGTATGCTTTTTTGATCAATTAAAGAAATATGCCAAAATTCATAAATTTTTGTTTCATCAAGGCTGTTAATTAATTGTTTTTTCTTTTTAATTTCTGCTTTACTGTTTTTTTCTATCATGTGTTTGATCCATATTTCTGCAGTTATT
>CAJVQA010004833.1:0-17014 GCA_910591915.1 Cetraspora pellucida
GGGTCGGTATACATCGGAACGTTTCGGTATTACTTAATACGACCTGTTTCCGATGAATTCTGTCTAATCCAGGATATCGATATGCGTATTAGTTTTTATTATATAACGATTACTAATCACTGCGTTTTTTATATAGTATAATAATTTATTTAGTGATTTAAAAAAAGGTCCTGTCCAGGAACTTATCAAACATTCGACATTATTGCAATTAGCAATAGTAGTAGGATTTAATTCTAATTGGCCAATCATGCCTTTTGGTCCTTTCAACCCCTAACCCTAATCATTTTATTATTTTTGTATAGAGAACGATAAAATACATTTGATATACATATAGCAACTGTTATTTGGGTTATTCAAAAGAAATTATACAAACTAGGAGATAAATACTAGTGAAATAGGCAATGAAACAAATTTATAGCAATGATGTGAGTGTATAAAATGCAATTTAAATAATTTTAATAGTAATACTAGGTATGACCCGTCGCTTCGCTGACGGTTTAAAGTTATTAAATAACGAAATTTATTAAAATCATATAGAGTACTAAATATAATTTGTTTTTAAAATAAGTTTAATTTGCCAAATAGTATAGTTCGAATGCTACTTAATGTGTTATCGTCGATATTCATGTCATCTTCCCCAGTGTCACCATCAAAAAAGGCTCGAACATGTGACAACAATAAAATTTTTTAATTCGTTAAGATTAGGGTTAGTGTATATTATATTAGATAATAGTGAGTATATTAGTAAAATCGCTCAAGGAAAGTTTTTGTTAGTGCACAGAATATAAATAATCATTTGATCTATTTTAGAACTAAGAGACAGATGTTATAGCTGGGTATTGTTGTATAAGTATATTGCTATAAAAGATAATAAAAAAAAAGGTTTTTGCAAATGTGAAAGTATTAATATCAAATATGTTTTACTATTACATCTGACCTGTTAATCTGATTGGTGATTAGTAGATTATTTACATTTATTTATATTGAGTAGTCTAAATATGACAGTGCATAAATTATGTAACCATTAATAATTTTAAATATATAGATTACAACCAATTTCATTATTTTCTGTTTTACTTTTTTTTTTGTTCAGATTTTTTGCTGTTCTGATAAATTGATAATCTAAAGTTTTTACTTTATAAGCTAAGCATTTGTATAATTATAAGCAAATGTGTTAGCACACCTACATGGTGATCTAAGTTTGATAAAATGTGGTTTTGTTGTTTTTACTTTTACTGGTTGTAATCTAGCTAAAAGTAGATTTACTGCTATATTAGAGCAAAGCAAATCAGAACAAACCTGACTAATCAAAAATATGTTCTTTTTGAAGAAACTGAAAAATAATCTCAAATTCCTAATTTTACCACTACATCAGACAATTTATTATACTTTAATCTCTTTTTTAATCACAAATTCAACTATAATATAACCTTTTTTTTTTATTGTCTGAAATGTAGCAGAGAACACACTTTTCATATAGGTTAATAAACATCAATTTGTGTGATATTTACGAATAATGTAATTAAGATCTTCAAAAGTATAACCAATCAGATTTTAAAAAGTGACATTTGCGAATAACATGATTAAGATTTTTACTAATCAAAAATTTTTATTTATAATAATCGATAATGCTAAAAAAAAACAATCTCTTTTAACCAATCAAGAACCAAAGCTAAACATTGGAGATGAGTTGGAGATGAGTTTGAGATGAGTTAGTAATGAGTTTTAATATATGTAAAATTTAAACCAACATAATAATATTTTTAAAAAAAACTTTTATGTTTTATAATAGCAATAAAAATCTACAGATTTAACTTCGAATAAACTTTATTTAGAGGACAATACTTTATAATTCTACATTTTACTATTGTTAGCTTTATGTTATACAAAAAAGGCAACTTAAAGAAAAAACAAGATATTCAATGTAAGTTTAATTTTAAAAAAAAATCTTACATGTATTGTTTATTTAAAATCTTTAAAATATGATTTTATTAAAATTATTAATGTCATGATCTTGTTTTAATTTAGGATTATAGAAAAATTAAGCTTGTTAGGTTAGTAAATATGAAAGCAGATAGTAAATATTAAAGTGTTTTGTTATTTAATCAGCAATATAGATTCAAAAAACACATTTCTAGTAAAAATATTAATAATGAAAGATTATAATCAATTTACTGTTTAAAAATATGATAAATAAATATTAAAGTTTGTTCATATTATTGTAATTGATTATTACTTATGTTCGCATATTGAATTTATTTTCTTGAATGATTTGGTTAATCAATAGTCATGAAACATTAGCCAATTATATGAATGTTTATCAATCATATGAGGAATCATATTTTTATATCACATTTTTATATCATATAAATCGGTCAAAATTAGCTCATATGTTATGTCCAACTTTGGTCAATACTGTCACATGTATTACTGATTTAATAGTAGTCTTAAATAAAAATTTTATTTAGTTTTGAACACATTTTATAAGTATTTTAACTAGATTAAAAACTTACTGGTCTAGTGCAATAGTTAATTTTAACAATATGATATCTAACTTTTTTTTTTTAAATATTAATGATAAATATAATTTATATATTAATTATTATATATTATATATATATATATTTTTTTTTTTTTTTTTTAAAATATTAAGGTAAGTACTTGCAACCCAGGATTTTATTAATAGTACATTCAGCTAATGGTTGCTTTACAACCACAAGAGGCAATCATAAAAAGAGTATACAACTAGCCACTCATACAACTTTAGTCATTGTTTAATTTAAGTAGTTCTCCCAAAGATTCTACACTAGCTGTCATACCTGGAACCTGCTTGTAGGTTCTCTATTTAACCACTTTGTTTCTGTATCCACCCACCTATCTATACCTACCAAGATGCCCTGGTCGATACCAGTTCAAATATGCCATGATCACTAAGTCTTTAAAGTGGTTCACTCATATAGGGAACCTTTGACCTTGTACTAAACTTTCTAGAATCTTCTGTATCCCATTCTTACAGCTGACCTAATATCACTATAGCTGAGACCAACACTGGTGGTCAGAATATACCATTAAACCGCTATGCCCTTGTAGAGTTTATCCCAATCCCAGTACTAACTTCACAACATATCCCTACTACTTTGGTATTCAATTCAAGTTCTACCAAGCTTCCAAACCAGATAGCCTGGAAAGGCAGGTCATAACTATACACCTTTGGTTTACATATTTGCTAGCATGTAACCTTTTTTTCTGGAACTCAGAAATTCTGGTGGCCTGGTTGGTTCCATTCGGCCCCTCCTCAAAGGCTGGCTCTTTGCCCGGTTTCACAAGTTTTAGCTCCATTTCAAAGATCTAGCCTTTACAGTAGCATCATCGAAAGTTCAGGTTACCTCTCTATTCAGGTCTTCTAAGTGGGCTTCTATTCTCCTACCTGGTTCCCATGATTTATACGGCCTAAGGACTTATCTTGGGTTCACACTGTCCAGTACCAGTTTGTGTTCCTTCGTACAACATTGCACGAATGCCTAAACCTTCCAGTCAGACTAGTATGACATGGGTTACAGGTATCCTATCCTAACCAATCACAAAAGACAGTTAGCCATAACACAGAAAGAATTGCAAATTTTCATCATTACTGGGATTTGAACTCTAGACCTGCCACTTAGAGGTTGACAACCTATCCACTTCACTAGGTCACCACACCCCTTATATTATATATATATATATGTAGTATATAACAGTATGTTATTATATTTTATATAATATTATTTAATTGGGTAATTTTTTAAGTCAGGTAGAAGAGAGGAGGGTAAGACTACTATTTAATAAAAAATCAAATGATTAATGATACTTCTCTAATCAAATAATCTATATAGAACTATAACTAGTCTATTAGTATATTAGGTTAGTCTAATATTCTTTTCTTTTATTTGTTTTAGCAGCCTGATTGGTAGTATTTCCAAGACTTTCAACTCAAAGGTTTTTGCCTATTCAGATACTACAACCAGGTCTTATAATCTTGGTAACTGTTTTTTTAAACTAGCCTTTACAGTAGTACTATCAAAAATCTGGCTATTTCTCTATTCAGATCTTTTTAAATAGACTTCTTGTTACCTAATTTAACAAATTTACACAGCTACAAAAATTTATCTAATGTTTGCACTACCCAAATTATTAGTTTGCATTTTTTTGTATAATTAGTTACACAGATGCCTCATGATCTGCCAGTTATGCTAATATAATTGCCATTATAGGTATTCTAATCTAATCATTAGTAACAGTTGCTGTAATATGAATATTACATAGATAATTATCCAAATTTTTACTGTTAATAGAATTTGAACACCCAATCTACTACTTGGAAGGTTGGCAACTTGACTATTTTACTAAGTTACTACACCTCTAAACAAAATTTTATTTAAATTTTTAAAATTTAAACAATATAGATTATAAATATATTTTTGTTAATTTTTTAAACAAATTTGTCTAAAATAGTTTATAGTTTAAGAGATAACATTTTTAAATAATTTATTATTACAATAAATTAGATACTTATAGAAAATTAAATATTAAATTTTAATTTTTTTATTTTTTTTTTATTTATTTTTTTTTTAACTTTAGCAGTCACATTAGTACTTTATTAAGATTTTTGAAACTATATAGATTATATAAATTTTTTTGATATATAAGTCTAGTATTACTCAGCTATTCAAATAGTACCTAAGTATAATTTGCCATACTATTCTAGTTAAAGATAGATACTCATCTGACTGCCACCTTACAATAGAATATTATCAATCTGATGACATCTTTTCATAAGGAAGCAAAAGCAAAAAAAAATTTTTTATATAAAAAACAAACCAGAAGTATAGGGATAAATGATAAAAGATACAAATTAAAAAATAAAAAGAAAATGAGAAAAAATGAGAAAAAAGGAAATATGTAAAACTTGCAATTCACAAATATCAAACAGTTACAATTGTATATCTGTGTCAGATTTTTAAAAATTATAAACTATACTAAATAGAAATTACTTTACTATTTTTCTATTTATTTAGATTATTTAACAAAAAACTATATAAGAAAAAAAATTTTTTCAACTTGATTGTAAAGGATTAGTATAGAGCACTAGTTAATCCAGAGGCAGTATTTTCAGGTTTTTAGTATTTTAAGGCATATGTATAGTCATGTTTGTATTACTGTATTGTTTCTAATCTATATTATTAACAAACCCATTTAGGAAGTAAATACTGCTAACAGTTTTAGTAGTTTTATATATCAATCTTTAGAAGGGGATAAGCTAAATCATCTACTTTTACAAAATTTTCTTAAAGCAAAGTAAAGGTAAGAGGTAAACCAACTTCGTAGCTTTTGTGAGTTTTTAACCTTTATAGGTGTTCCTTGTAGGTTTTACAGTTATATAAAACTAATATATTCAACTTTGTTGTTTACTTAATAAAAAATGTTTGGCTTTTATCAACTACTTCTTCTATAGTCGCAAAGTGCATTTAAACTGTTACTATAAAGTTGCAACTTCTTTTTCAACTCTATTTCAATGTTCAACTATAAATGTACAGTATTTGAAAAAGTTTTTATAAAGTTTAATATATTAATTATATCATTTTTCTGTAGTTCAGCTTTTAGAAAAGTTTGATTCAAATGATTATTAGGAAGAGTTAATAGTATCAATGTTTTAATTTTTATTTGATATATATTTAAATTAATATTAATTATAATATTTTTCTTATAGACAAATTAGTTAATTAAAGTTTTTATTTTACTTACTCCTTTTACTAATTAATTAAATAGATATTTGTACTTTTTATCTTCTTTTTGAAAATAACTAAAATATAATAATATATTTTTAATTTATTTTTGTGAATATAATTTTTTTTAATTTCTTAGTAATAATAAAATTCAAATTCAATAAATAAGAAAAAAAATAACAATTATAAATTTGTTTCTGTATTATTATTTATAAATTGTAAATTATCAATTAATTTATTTACTAATTTAAATATTTTTAAAAACTTTATTTTTTGATTTTTTTTAAAATTTACAAACATATAGCAACCAAATCTTCTAATAACTAATTCATATAAAATACAATTGTTTATATTTTTTTAAATTACTATTTTTATCTTAATAATCAAATTAATTTAAAATTTCCAAGCATTAAAATTATTATTAACAAAATTTAAAAAATTTTTTCTTTTCTTTTTTGAATAATTCTAATTGTTCTACTTTAGTATTATTAAATTTAATAAATTTACTAAATGACTTATATTTTTATTATTATTATTATTATTTTTTAAATATTAATAATGAGGCCATGTTTCTATCTTTATTAAAACTCAATTAAACTTTTTACAAGTAGATTATACAGAAAAAATTTATAATTGAATTTTATATCTATAAGATATTAAGATTAGAGGCTCAAACAAGTTATCTGTGACCTAAACCTATCAGAGTAGCCAAGACTCACCTAGATTTCAGAATTTGTAATTATAATGAGAGAGTTCATTTGATATTTGATCCATTTGGGGTACTATGTTTCAATTTTAGAACTAGTGATTAAGTATAATGCATGTTGTGTTAGTGAGTTTTGAGAAGTATAAGATGTTGAAATTGGTTAAGATTGTCTGCTGAGTTGAGGCCTAGAAGCACAATAAGATATCCAGATATATATATAGATTTGTTGGTTAAGATGAAGCAGAAGTTTAATTGAGAATATAATAGCAATTTTGTTAGCTAGAGTAATATCTTTAATTGAATTAATTAATTCATAAGGGATTAGATCAAACAAAGTTGATGTCAAAGAAGGTGAATTTGGTATATTGTAGTTTTGCATACAGTTAAAATTTTTAATTTAGTTGTGCAGATCAGATACAGTTCTTGGTATTGTGTTGAGAGTCAATGTGTTAAGAACATGTTTAAGTGAGTTATTAATAAGATTGTTAAGGAAATGTGAAGATGGGCAAGTAGTCCAATAAAGTGGAATGCTAGTTTAGTTACATTGGTGACAGTTAGAAGATTGAATGTGGTTATGTTTGTATAGATTATGTGGAGTTGAAAGGTTATCCATAAGGATTTTTATACAGAAAGACTTAAGTTGAGATGTTTGAAAGCTGTGTGAGTAGTTTGTTATTTTTTGATTATTATTGATATAAAGCCAGGTGGCTTTCTAATTAGTTTGAATTGCAATTTGTGACCATTTTTGAAAGTGATGTTAAGATAACCATAGTGCATAAATATAGGCATGACAGATTGTGCAGATACAATAGTGAATAGGTAGTTCAATAGAATAGTTATTAAGTTGTAATGTATAGTTATGATTATAATAATTTTGTGGATTAAATAGTAAGTATGAAAAGTTAAAATGATTACAGGCAAGGTTGTCAGCAAGATTATTGAATTCATTATTCTGATGTGCAACTACTTTATGCAGGATAAGTTGTATGTTGTAAGATTTTATAAAGTTAATTAAGGTATATCAAAGTAAGTGATATGGAGTATTGATGAATGATAATTTGAGTGATGTTAGATTGGTACTGTTGTATTTAGATATAGCAGATTGTGAATCAATGTAGATGTGTACTGTATAGTTTCTGGGTGCAGTAATAATAGCAGAAAGAATTGCAATAATTTCTGCTTTAAAAGAGCATGACCAGAACTTAGTTTGTGTTTGAAAGATATGTAAGATGTTGTTGTTTTGTACTAAAGCCCATCCAATTCCTATTGAGCATTGAGATGTGCCTGCCTGAATAACTGATCTGTTAGTATAAAAATGAAGTTCAAACTTGTTATAGTTTGAGTTGGCAATTGATTGCAGAGTGTTGGTAAGATCACAATTGTTGAAAATTGATAGAATAAGTGATGCAGGTATATGGATATTAGCTGCATTAGAGGTTTGAGTAAGATGTTGAATAGCAATAGAATAAAGCAAATCAAGATAATTTGCATTGAGATTAAGTTGTTGATTTTGAGTATTAAGTTTTTTAATAAATTTAGTTGTGAGATTAATAAGAATAAATGTTGTACATTTGTTAGTAATAAAATTAGAATTAAGATTGCAACCAGTACATAGTTTAGTTGTAATTGGAGGTATTAGGTATAGTTGTATAGCATAAAGCTCAATATTGCTATGCCAGTAGGTAATAAGTATTTGCCTAGAAGAGGTTGGTTGTCTTTTGGCTTTACTTATAATTATTTGATCTTGAAGTATAGTAATAAGCCATGGTTTAGAATGTTTTGAAAAATATTTAGTGATGTAACTAAAGTGATTGGTTTTTGGAAGTTGGTAATGATTGTAGAGAGTTCGATAATAGAAATGATTTGTTGTGATATCTTCAAGAATAATAAACCATAATGGCTTTCTGCCTTTGGGTATTTTATGAATTCTTGGTAAGATGTGTTTCTAGTCAAGAAGACAAGAATTGTCATATGTAGTAAGTTGATCAAGAAAAAGAATATAGTATTAGTGAAGTTGTTTTTTAAAAGTTAGGTATTTGGAATATGATAATAGTATTGATTCTAGTATGATTGTTTTAGTGTTAATTGTGTATAGAATGTTATATATTGGATTTGGAGTAATAGATAGCCCTAGATGAGAAAAGAGCTAAATAATTTTGAAGCTAGTTGTTTGTTTGGTCCATCAATTAGAGAATTAGAATGGTTCAATATATTGGTCAAGAACCAAAGATTATTTTGTAGTTGTTAAAGGTGAATATGAGAACTAGTGCCAAGGAGTTCAGTGTTGTTTAGGTGTTTAATGAAGTTAGGAATGTGATGTTGTAGTTGTATATCCCAAATGTTGTGAATATTATAAAGTTGAGAATAGAGAAGAGTACTAGTAGGAATTGTACAGCTAAGTTTGGCTTTTTGCTTTACTAGGCCAATGTGATGAGTAAGAATTTTTTTACAAATAACTTGGCTAAGAACAATGTTTTAAATACGATATTCAATAGTAGGTATAATAACAGTATTTATAATATAATGTACATGAGTATCAGTAATATGTTTGAAGCTAGTAATTTTAATAAGGTGTTGAGATTCATTGATAATAAGTTGGGTTTGTTAAAAATATTTGTTATTGAGTGTAAACCAGCAATCAAGAAATTTAAAAGGTATGCAAGATAGATGAATAGAAAGTATATAGTTGTTGAAAATAATAGGATTGTAATTAGATAGTAGATTGTTAGTAGTAAGTATAGATTTAGAAAGATTAATTTAAATGTTAGCCATGTCATAAAATGACTCAGCTATTAAGAGAATTTGGAACAGTTCTGCTTGTAAAGATGCAATCCAGAGGGTGTCATCCATATATATAAGAACTGAACAATATGTTTCAAGTTTACTGAAGTTTTTATTTTTGAGATTGGTAATCCAAGTGGCTTGCATAGAATAGCCTGTAAATTGTGAATGAATTAAGGTTATAAGAGAATCATAGTAGATTCTTTAGAGCAGTAAAGTGATGGTTTCATTCTGGTCAATGCCATTGTGAACTGGATATGATGAGGTAAGGCCAAAATTAGTAATAACTTGATTATGGCTATTTGTGAACAGATTTATTATTGTGTTTATGATTTTTAGAGGTAGAGTGAGTTGTAGAAGTGATTGTTTAAGAAGAGTGAGATAGACAGAGTCATATGCTTTGCTTATATCCTGAGACAAGAGCCAAATGTTTTTGTGACTGCAGGATGCATTCTCAATGAAATTATTAAGAATGTGTATAGGAATAGATGTACTATTGCCTGAAAAAGCAATATAATTGTAAGGAGAGAGGATAGTGTGTTGTGTAAATGCAGAACTAGGTCTGTTCATAATAATTTTTATATATTATTATTATTATTATTTGACAGTCTTATCAAAGCTCAAATATAAAATTTTATTAATTGAAATATTATTTATTTTTAGTAATTCACTTTCTAAAATTACAAGCCTGATATTATCTAAATTGAAAGCTCTGTTAAACACCAACTCAGAATGGATTAATTTCATTTTGTACTAATTTATCAATACTTTCACTAAACAACTAAATATACTTTATTTTTTTTTTTTTTTTTTTTTTTTACTTTAATCTTGTTTAATATATTTTTTTTGTTTTCTCTTTTATTTTTAATTCTTTTTGAACTACAATTTTTATTTTTATTTACTTTACTCTGCACTGCTTTACTTTTGATATTATTTTATTCTTCTCTTTTTATTTGGCTACTGTTTTATATCTTCTTAACTATACTTTTTCTCTAAACATCTCTTCTAAAATCTGCATCTCTTCATAAAACTTATTTTGCATATAATTCTTTAAATATACTCTCTATTGATAGACTATATATGCATAGCTTTTAATGTTTAACCTTGTTTGCATTAGTTTTGTTAACTAATATTTTGCTTAAATTAAGTTTTGTTATCTTTCTTTTATCTAATTTATCAAGCTTTTTCAAACTAACCAACATGCTAATTTTTTAATATTATTCTAATAATTACTATACTCTTTACATCTAAGTAGATGAATTAATATTTCTCAATCTGTATAATACTCTTTGTATTTGTCTGATTTATATAAGTCTGATGTTCTCTTTTTTAGTATATTAATAATTAGTAAACTATTACTTATACACTTAATTTTAAATAAAATCTTTTTACTCTTTTCTAGTAATTTAAATTTGATTACTGTTAAGCTTATATTTTCTTTTTACAGTGCTTTTCAATCTTTTTGTGCTTCAGAACTTGGCTCAAGCTTTTTAATTATGCTTAAACATTACTACTCAGCACTATTTATTATATTTGTTAATATTTAATAAACTTTCTTGCAAGTACTTCTACAACTAACTTCTTCCAGTACAATGTATATAGAAACCAACAATTTCTTTTAAGTCTTAAATTTAAGTATTTACTTAATAGTATGCCCTTTTTTACAAGTTTGTTAGCTTTTTCATTTCATACTATTCTATATATACTTTTTAACCTTAATAATGTTCTTTGGCTTGCATATATTTTTGATCTTTATTACTAATTTAAAGTTCTTGCTCTTGTTTTATACTCTAATATTGCACAAAAGCTTTTCTCTTTCTAGACTTGCAATTACTGCAACACTATCTAATTTAATTATTACTTTACTATTACAAGCTATAACTAAAACTACTATTAATACTGCAACTAACTTTACTTTTGTTAATAATAACTATTTTTCTAATCTAATTTTACTCTTTATTATAATTTTATTTTCATCTTTACTGACCTGCATCTAACTTGTACTATTTTATATTTCTTTTCTTCTTTTACTAATAACCTATCTGTATAAAACTTATACTTTATATATTCTATTATAATATTCTTTTCTAACTACTTTAATAGTAAATTCTCTAAACTATTGTTAAATTTATATATATATATACTATTATTCTTCTATTTATAACTCTTTTATTATCTATAATATTTTTTTTATATAATTCTTTTTATATCTTTTTAGTTCTTCAAGCAAAACTAAAACTTTTTTTTTATACACTTGTTTTATTCTTAACAGTACATCTACTATTATACTTTTTTTAACCCAATATTAACAACTGCTAATATTGCTTCTATCATTTAAGTTTTATTCATCTTATTTTACAAGTACTGAGTAACTTTCTTCTTCAATCTGAGCATGTTCCAATAATTTATTAGCATATTTTTTTTTTTAACTACTTTATCTATTATTAAATCTGTGTTCTCTTTTTTCACTAATATCTATTTTTGCTTTTTTTTTATTTTGTAATAACTTTTTGACCTTAGCTTTTATCATTATAGTATTTATTTTTTGTAATTAAAACTTAGTTCAAACTGTTCTACTTACTTAATCACTTAATATTTTCTGTTCAATTTTATCAAATAATTTTGTTTTTTGTTCTTTTTGTATACTTATCTGTAATGCTTTAAATTTTTCTATATAATCATTTTTTTGCCTTTTTAATTAATTAGTTGTTATACAAAAAACAGGCTATATTTTATTATTATTCTACA
Organism: Cetraspora pellucida; assembly: GCA_910591915.1. Taxonomy (NCBI): domain Eukaryota; kingdom Fungi; phylum Glomeromycota; class Glomeromycetes; order Diversisporales; family Gigasporaceae; genus Cetraspora; species Cetraspora pellucida. Next base: position 11,998 of record CAJVQA010004833.1, read on the forward strand.
AGTTATTTAAATGTTTTACTCTCTACCAAATTATATACAATTTTATTTGTATTAGAAACTTGCCAAAAAATATCTTCTGCTCATATTATTATTTCTATTTTGCTTATTTTTAGTAGTACTAAACACATCAGATTTCTCTTTTTTTTAAATCTTCTTGTATTTGCTATATTTAATTCTTTTGATATTAATTCTATTAAAACATAGCCTTATTTTATATATATTCTTATAATTTTACTAACTTGAGCTGACTTGTTTAGTTTTTTTTGTATATAAACTAACTGACTGTTAAAAAGTTTTTAATTCAATATTTTATATATTTTTAAATCTTAATGTAGTTGCTAACAAACTTATTTTATTTTTAATCAATCTAATTACCAACTAATGCAAATAATTCAAACACTCTTTAGATATCTTTCATTACTAAATTTTTAAAAATACTATATATTAATAATAATATTTATATTATTTTTAATATATTGCACTTTTGTAAGATATTATCATAAGTGATTATTAATAATATATAACAAAATTTTATTAAATTTATTTAATCTTTTATATTAATTTTTTTGATATTTACTAATCTAAATTAAATTTTACTATAAATAGTATATATATTCAACTATCTTATATTAAATTTTAGCTAATTTAGATTAATAGTTCAAGATAAATTACTTATAAACAATAGTTAATTTTTTACAAAAAATTAACCATTGTTTATAAATAATTTCTTGTAAACTATTAATCTAAATTAGTTAAATTTTAGTATAAGATAGTTGAATATATGCTATCTATAGTAAAAATTTGAGCTAATTTAAATTAGTAGTTATTAAGAAAATTAAAGTCAAACTTTGAAAAAATTTAACAAATTTTATAAAAATCATTACTAATCAATAGTGATAATAATTATTTAATATTATTATATATTAAAAATTATTATTTATTATTAGTGATATATTTTGATATATAGCATTTAATTGATATATATTGATTATTTTTAATAGATATATATTGATTAAATGCTATATATCAATATAAATCTGCTTATAAATTTTAATAATATTGTTGTCTACAATATGTACATCAGTTTTGGTATTATATATATATTATTAATATATATAAGCTGGCTGATAGTTAATTTTTTAAACTGTAAGCTTTATATAAATTGTTGTATAATATTCTTTGCTTTTTTAATAACCAATCTTTTATTTGCTTTTATATTTAATCATACTTTTAACATTCTTATTAATAAATGCTTCTTTTTAACATGTAATTAAAAATTATTTATTAAAACATATGTTTCTTTCTTTATATTAGAATTAATTATTAATAGCTTTATTAATTTAAATATTATTAAATTTAAAAAAGCTTTGTAAAATTTGCACAATTGTCTAAATGTCCTTCTTGCTTTTTGCTATCCAAGTTGTGTTGTGTTATCTATAAGTAATTATAGCTTGTCTTATTCTTTTTACTTGAACCTTATTCATTTGTAAATTCAATACTTTATATACTTTTATTTTGTATTCTAAACTTGATTTATCTTGAATTCTTCTTAACAATGAGTTATAGAATATTTTCCAAACTAATAGAGAAATTGTTTCTCTTTGTTCAATTGCATTACTAGTTACAAACATCTTTGTAATTCCAAACTCTGTTATAATGCTAACTTCTTTTCTATTATAAAGCTTTAATATAAACTTTATTGTTTCTTCTAGTAACTTAATTCTTTGTAATACTAAGCAAAGTGACTTCATTGACACTGAATTGTATGCCTTCTTTATGTCTTGCATTAATAGTTACAACTCTTTATTACTTTTTTTTCATCATCTTTTATTATTTCTACTATGTGAATTGCTTTTTCTATTGAGTTTTTTAGTAAGTTAACAAAATTTGAACCTTTGAGTATTTCTTTTTCTGTTATTATTTTAAATATTCTTTTTAATACCACCTTAGTTAAACACTTTCTAAATATTTCTAGCTATGCAATTAATCTAATATTACAAAGCATGTAAACTCAGTTTTTATCTTTAGAAATTGAGTATATTTGCACTAGCTTTTACTTATGTGATATTTTTCTAAGCTTTAAATAAGCATCTGCATTTTTTAAAAATTTTTTGTGTTTTTTTACTTACATTTTTAATTAATTTATAACTAATATTAAACAAACTAAAAGCAGTTTTATTCTTGGTTTTTCTTACTGCTTCTAGTTATTTATTAATTGATATCTTTACTTTTAAATTCTTATACTAGTATTTATTAACTTCTCTAAGCAATTTATAAAAATTTTCTATTACTCTTTTATTATCTATTATATTTCTTTATTTAAACTGTTTACTAAAATGTTCTCATATCTGTTCTAATACTTATCTTATTTATTATATAAAATATAATTATTTTTTTTATATTTTAATATACTGTTAATTCTGATTTTGTTACAAAGTTGTTTAGAATACTAGTTAGCATTCTTTCTAGTTCTTTATCTATTTTTTCACATCTTTTATCTATTACAGTATTAATTTTATTTTTTATATGCTTATCTTTTTTAATCTTTTAACTATTTTAATACTTGTTACTGCTTTTTTACTAACTGGCTCTATTTTACAAAATATGCTGCATCATTATCTTCTATATAACTTATTTCTAGATTATGTTCTATATTTATCTTCTCTACTTCTAAATTAATTTTTTTTAAGTTAAGTTCATTTTTTTTTTCTCTTATTACTTTTTTGATTTTCTATAGCAATTTACTAAGAGCCATAATGCCTTTATATAGAATTAATATTTTTTCTTCTTTCTAATATTGTGTTTCTTTTGAATTATTTTTTTTTGAGTATGTTTTTAATAGTTGCATCTTTTATTAATTAGGCATTATATCCTATACTTTATCTATATTAGTACTATAATCTTCTTTTTCAAATACTTTAAGTTTCTTGTTTTTTAACAAATAATTCTCAAGATCTGTTTAATAATCTCTTCAATTTTTTTTTATTACCTTATTATATAAGTAAATTGTTCTTATTAGACCTCTTCTCTTTGTTTTTTCTATATTTTATATCTTAACAAATATTCTAATAATCAAATAATATTGTAATCATTAGATGTTATAAATTCTGCATTAATAATTTTTTCTTGTTTTACCTCTGGTTACAGATTTTCTAAGACCTATATTTGGTCTATTCTTGTTTATACATTCTGCTCTAACTAGGTGTAACTATTTAGCTCTGAATTATATACTCTATATGTATTATCAAACCTCTAATTTATTAACTATTTATATAATGAAAGAATCTTATTATTACTACTACTATTACTATAGTTTACTATTAACTATATAATTAAAATCATCAGTTATACAAAGAAATGCAAACTCATATTAGATAGTGCAAACTTTAAATAAGTACTTATAATTATATAAATCTGTTTTAAAAAACAAAAAGTCTATTTGAGAAGACCTAAGTAGAGAGGTAGTTCAGATTTTTGATAGCACTACTATAAAGACTAGTTCAAGAAAACAGATACCAAGATTATAGTATTTAGACAAACAAAAACCTTCAAGTTGAAAGTCTTAAAGATATTAATAACCAGACTACTAGAATAAACTAAAGAAAAAGAATATCAGGCCAACTTGATATATTGATAAACTAGCTATAATTTTACACAGACTATTTGAATTGAGAGTTTAATAAAAAAACAATAATATACTAAAATACTGAGATTATGTTGTGAAATAGATATTGTAATTTGCATAAACTCTATAAGGGCATAGTGATTAAATTATATAACTCTAATAGTAAGTGTTAATTCTGTTATAATAATACTTAAATCAGCTGTAAAAATAAATACAGAAGGCTTTGAAAGGTTTACTTTGAGAATAAAATAGTTTTAAAATTAAAATGATGATCTGGACTTGATTTAGTAATATTAATACAGATTTAAATTCAGAGTGTTTAAAATGAAACATACAAGCAGAGATGTTAGATATAATAATTAGTAAGCAATCTTCAGACAGACTTCTTAAATAGATAATATAGAAAAAATGCATGTATAGCCAATTGTATACTCTTTTTGTAATGATTTATAGAATCATATTATTAAAAAAGTTGTTAATAAAAGACAAAAAATCAAAAAAGTTATCTTAATACTAAAAAAAAAAAATCTTATATTGAGTTAGATAGCACTTAAATGTATAAAAGTTTTGAGATTACTTGTCTAATATACTAGAATATTTAAAATAAGTAATTTCTTAGTAACTTATAAGTATAACTACTCATATAGAACTTTTGAGTAAACTGCTTAAATAGATAATTAAAAGTTGTATAAGTAACCAGTTGTATGCTTATTTTTGTACATATTATATATATATATATATATAATTAAAAACATAAATAAAGATGGCAGTTACTGTTAACATTAATCTTAATGAAAGCAAAATTTATAAATAAATAAAATATATATATATAAATAATTAATAAATAAAAATTTTAGCTTAAAGAAAATGGCAATCCTAGTGTAGTAGTTGGGTTGTCATTCTTTAAGTAGCAGGTCTAAGATTCAAATTTCATCTATAATGAAGTTTGAAAAATAATCTGTTTTATAGAAACTGTCTTCTGTTAATTAGTTAGTCTTATATAACTGTATTCAGATATACCAAATCAGGTCCTATTTGTCATTGAGAGTTTAGATCATTTATTTTTATTTTTTTTTTAATATTAAGATGAGTATATACAACCTAAGATTTTATTAATAGTATACATTGGCTAGCATCTATTAATATAACAGACACAGAGGCAATTATAAAAAGAATATACAACTAGTCACTCATACAACTTTAGTTATTGTCTAATTTAAGTAGTTTGTTTAAAGGTTCTATATTAGTTGCTATACCTAAGCCCATTTGTAAATCCTTTATTTAAATATTGTAATAAAATTTACTAAAAACTATCAAGCTGTAGCAAATTTTAAAGTGATGAGTGTCAAGTAGAAGATCTTTTTATTTAAAGGAAAATAAAATAAAAGAAAA
>CAJVQA010004834.1:0-17014 GCA_910591915.1 Cetraspora pellucida
TAAAATTTCCTTTTTTATTATTTTATTGATATATATTATAATTATTATATTTATTAACCCAAGTAAAGCTTCCTGTTGTGGAACTTGAATGGACCCTGGCCAGTCAGGGTCCATTGCTAAATTAGGGAAGGAGTTGATTGCATCAGTCGCATCGGTCACATCTATCGCATCCATCGCATGCAACCTATCAGTCGCATGTAATGCATGTGACGAATGTGACAGATAGCAGTGATCAGTCAGAAGGGAAATATCAGTAGGATACGATTGATTAGTAGCATCAAAAATATCAGTCGTATCCATCACACAATGTAAATAGAATTCTACAATTATAAATAAAGGCCGAAAGGCTCTTTGGGAAAGGAAAAATTCCTGCTCTTGACAAATAAAATAATGCATTTGCTAATACATAATCTGTTCCTAACCTGTAAACACTAACTTCCATCAATATATTTACCTAATAACCAACTTGAAACCTCCCTTTCGTTAAGAGAATCCAATTTAAACACTGTTAACCACTCACCAAATCTAACATGCCTCTTTCAACTGATATTAACTCAAGTGGTTATATGACATAGCCAATTTTGAAGCTACCGACCTGACGACCTTTACTGTTTATAATTTGGTGGTGTCTGTGAGATCTGAAATGTTTCTAATTAAAATTTTTGTTACCCTATTTGGCTGTGGTATCTTAAAGTACAATGATCAGCCATGGTGACTCATGCTCAATTATCTGAGGAAGTGTGATAGTTGTGGTTATATGATTAGTTAAATTACCTGAAGTAAAGTAGTAATTAAGGAGATAGAAAGAAATTAAGGTTAGAAATGTTGATGATATGGAAGAACTATATCAACAACTAGAACAGATGAATGAAAGACTTACCGCTCAAATTGAAGGCCACTTAAAACTCCAATCAATATATCGGAATTTTAGATCAATCTACAAAAAAAAGAAAGAGAAGTTAGAAGAGAGAACTAAAGTAAAGAAAGCAAAGAAAGAAATTTATAGAACTTACCCAACATCTTGGAGACCTGAGAAAACTGAAACCAAGACAGAAAAAACCTATCTTCAACAAGCCTTAAGCTGTGAATGAATCTGAAGAAGCTTCTGAAAAGAAACATGGTGCCTCTATTGCAAAATAAAGAAACATGCAGTTAGTAAATGCTCAAAAGTTAAAATACTGCAAGAAAAGTGTACTGTCCTTTTCAACACACTTACTGAAGAACAAGTCACCAAAGTTCAAGAAATCATCAATGAAGCCTTTGGAGATCATCACCTTAATGATGAGCAACTTCCACAAGCTCTTGAATTTCTACTAGAAGTGTTAGAAAATACACTTAAGGATGTCAAGAAGGAGAAAAAAGATATTGTATACCTACCTCCATACATACCAGTCAATCTCATTCCTTGCAGTCATTTTCACTCTGCATCCTATAAATGTCATTTTACAAAACCTAGAAGAAACCCTTTATATTTTCACCTTCAGTATCTTCTGTAGTTTTTATACCGAAAGTCTACTCAAAGTTTCAACAACTGACACCTATAGTACATGATGCCTATGACAACCTTGATGAATCTGCAAAAAAACCTCTTGACTTGGAATATCTCCTTTGACAATTAGCTGCTAAATATGAAGTGCTCATACAGAAATGGAATTCAGAAGAGGTTACCCTAGAACCCTCACAGAAAATGATGTTGAAAAAGAGAAAAGACTTGAAAATGCTAAAAATGATAACAATGATGATGATGATAACAATGATGATGATGATAATGACAACAACAATGAAACCAAGATGGAAATGGATGGAATTGAAGTTGAAAAGGCTGAACACAAGGACCCTGATATGTGATGTTTCGCATTGAAAAACCTGGATCAATCCTATGAAGATTGGAATAGAAAGCTCGATGAGTTTAGGAGATTAATCCAAGATGACCTTATAAAGGAATCTGTTGATGCCAAAGAAGAGACACTGAACATTGGAATTGAAGTTGAAAAAGACGATCCTAAAGAACTTGAATGGTATTTGGAAAAGGCTGAAGAGGGAAATTCGTATGGATTGTTGATCCTAGATAACTGAAAAGACCCTGCCAATGCCAAAGAAGAGGCGCCGAACATTGGAATTGAAGTTGAAAAGGATGATCCTAAAGCACTTAGATGGTATTCGAAAAAGGAAGACCCAGCTGGATTGAATAATGAGCAAATGCTTACCGATATAGAACCTATGGCTGAAGGAACTAACAAGAACGAAAAGTCTGAAACACCTAACCGTAATTGCCGTAAAATAGTAAATATTGAAGAGGATAAAAATGGAATTGAAGTTGAAAAGGATAAATGTAAGGCCCTTCGATACTTACCAATGTATGGACCATGCATCTTCGATCCCGGTGGTTTGACCTTGTCTCGTGGAACTTGACCTTAAGTCGGAGAGAAATGTGGAACCTGAATGGACCCTGGCCGGTCAGGGTCCATCGCTAAATTAGGGAAGGAGTTGATCGCATCAGTCGCATCAGTCACATCCGTCGCATCCGTCGCATGCGACCTATCAGTCGCATGTGATGCATGTGACGAATGCGACAGATAGCAGCGATCGGTCAGAAGGGAAATATCAGTAGGATACGAATGATCAGTAGCATCAAAGATATCAGTCGTATCCATCGCACAATGTAAATAGAATTCTACAATTATAAATAAAGGCCGAAAGGCCCTTTGGGAAAGGAAAAATTCCCGCCCTTGACAAATAAAATAATGCATTTGCTAATACATAATCTGTCCCTAACCTGTAAACACTAACTTCCATCAATATACTTACCTAATAACCAACCCGAAACCTCCCTTTCGTTAAGAGAATCTGATTTAAACACCGTTAACCACTCGCCAAATCTAACACGCCTCTTTCGACTGATATTAACTCAAGTGGTTATACGACGTAGCCGATTTTGGAGCTACCGACCTGACGACCTTTACCGTTCACACCGTTCCTGGTTTTGGCGCAACTGCATTGCGTAGCTACCTAATTGACTAAAATGGAGAAGATTTTCATCTATCATCTTATGTGCACTATATGTGCTGAATGCGCATAGGCTCCCGAAATTTTTTATCGTATTTGGGTTGTAAAAGAGCCGCAACACAGCACAACTCCCATTGTGTGTTTTTATTAATTCAATAAATTGATCCGAGCGAGAATAATATGCAATTACATTATTACGTGAACTTAGTAATTAAATGTTACAGCGACATTTAGCACTGAAAAGAGTGATGTTAACGTTTATGATGGTACTATTTTCGTCCGGCAGATTTAATTCTGCAAGACCTGGTTTATGGTGACGGTGTTGTAAGTTTTTAACTATATAATTGTTCTATTTTACATTTTTAATCATATCTTATATAATAAAATCATAGTATTTCATAGATCATACTGTTATAAATCTTCATTTTATTTCTTTTTACTTTAGCTAATTGAAAAAATTGAATTAAAATATAAGAATATATACTACTTATAATTAGAAAAAAAACTTAAATTCTTGGATTTTTGAAGTTTTTAAAAACATCATAAAATATACGGAATATAATATAATTAAGGAAACTTATATTTACAACACTACGTTATATGACTTCATATCATTAAACTATCTATTTACCCTAACCTAAAACTCTAACTCAAAAAAATAGAAACATTAATATAGATGTTATAAATATAATTATGGCATAATTATAATTTTCTTCAACCGAAAATAATCATTGCATTATATTATTTACACCATATTGAGATATAATATCATTAAATTGATCAGTTTTCAATGGTTTTGCAAGACAATGATTCATTCCTGATTCTATGCATTTACTATAAGTTTCTTCTTCTTCTGAAGCCGTTAAAGCAACTATTGGAATATTTGAAATTTGTGAATTCATTGATCTAATTGCTCGTGAAGTATCAAAACCTGACATCTTAGGCTAATATATGATAAGTTAAATTGAGATAAATTTTATTAAAGATGAATTAAAAATAAATACTGTAAATTATGTTATAAATTCAAGATATAAAAGTATCAATAAATAAAACATACCATTATACAATCCATTAAAACTAAGGAAATGTCAAAAGACTTTATTTTATCTTCTTCCAAAACTGAAGAACCTGAATTATTTATATTAAGTGATTCAAATTTTGATTGAAGAAGATCGATTGCTTCTTGACCAGTTGTTGCCAATAATGTTGAATAACCTAGTTTTTCAAGCTTTTTCTGTGTAATCTAAAAAAATAAAATATATTTAAAATTTTTTAAAATAAGTTTATAACAGTTCTATTCTATATTTAAATTTTATTTAAAATTAATTTGCCTTGAGATCCGTAGGATTGTCATCCTAAAATATATGCATTTTTTAGTATTTAGCATTTTAGTGTAAATGATGAGAATAATAAAACAAGCATACCACACATAATATACATTTTTTATTTGAGATTGTTCGTAATCTACTCTTTGTAATTCTTATCAAATCTGTATCTCCAATTTCACGACTTGCCATTCTTTTTTTAGTAATATTTAATGGTGATGTCACTGACGATGTAAGATTAAACTTTAAAGATGATTCAAAATCGAATTTAAATTTCTCTGAATTATTGTTGATAAAATTTTTAATATTATAACTAATAGAATCATCAATATCTTTTTCTAAATTATTATTGATACGTAAACATTGATTTATTAATTTTTTATATGTAATTGGTTTAAAAATTGTAGTAGCTTGTCCTCCAATAGTATCAATTAATTTTTTTACTAAAGCTTTTCCACTTCTACTTGAAAATATCATAAAGACAATTAATAGGTTATCGCCATGTATTTTTCTTAATTCGGATGCAGCCTTTGTAATTTGTTCTGAATTCTTTTCATAAAGATTTATGAACGCTATATCATAAGCATTTTGGTCATACAATTCTTTATGATATTTTGCTGCCTGAATTCCTTTTTCAAAAGTATCAAATACTCCAACCTTTTCAAAATCTTTAAGAAAATTTGTTATTGCAATTCTTAAACTTTCAAATGGAAGAATTAATAATATTCTTTTTAATCTAATATGAGCTGGTAAGACATATTTAATCATTTCATCAGATAATGAAATTTGTGATGAATTGACATTATAATTTAATGTAGTCGGGATTGATAATGATTCAATATTCCATGTAAACCAAAATTTACTCCCTTTTCCTAATTGGCTTTTTACTCCAATTTCACCACCATTTATTTCTACCAGTTGTTTACTTATTGATAAACCAAGGCCTGTACCATTATGTTGTCTAATTATTGATGTATCGATTCTTGAATAACTTTCCCAAATGCTTTGCATAAATTCAGAATTAATTCTATTGTAAAAGTATGTAATGTTAGAATTAAATTAATAATTGCTGCATTTGTAATACAAATACTAATAATAATAATAATACTATTAATAATAATATTAATAATAATAATATTATTATTATTATTATGAAATTTAATTATCATAATTAACTTACCCAATACCAGTATCATTTACTTCAACCAATAATTTTGCTTTTTTAGCCAATTTATCATCTTTTTTATTTTCTAAAATATCATTTTCAATTTCAATTTCCCACGATTTCATAAATATTTTCATTGATATTTCACCTTCATTAGTAAATTTAATACTAAATTAAATATTTATAAATAACGGTTAAAATAATTAAAATTGCATAAACTCTAGAAACCAAAAAAAATATACTTACGAATTTGATAACAGATTCATTATAATTTGTTTTAACCTATAAAAAAATAAGCGAATAAAAGATTAATAATTTTATATTATTTATTTATTCAATATTCCTTTATGTTTATGTTTTTTTTTCAAGGGTAAAAAAAAAACATATTACGTACCTTTGAGGATCACTTTTAATATACTTTGGTAATGTATTCGTATCATAACTCAGGATTAATTCAATTTGTTTATCCCCAGCACTTTTTCCAACAATTTCAATTGTATCTTCTAATAAATCAAATAAATCAAAGGCCTTATTATCTAAGGTAATTTTATGTGCCTCTAATTTTGCTATATCAAGGATATTATTGACCATAGATAATGCTGTATCAGAAGAATATATCATGATATCAATCATGTCTTTTTGTTCAGCATTTAATTCATCGTCCTTAATTGAAGAAAGAATTCCTACTATAGCACCAAGTGGAGTTCGTAATTCTAATAAAAATTGAAAGTATAAGAAAGGAAATAAAATAATACGTATGTTGAAATAATATTTTAAATTTCATACCATGTGAAGTATTAGCTAATATTTGAGTTTTGATATTATTTGCTGTACGAATAGTTTCTATACGCGCTTCTTTTATCGTCTTTTGTCTTGACAATTTTACATTATTAATTGTTATGTTTATTTGATTTGATATTTGTTGAAATAACTCAATTTCACTATCACTCCAAGTAAAATTCGGTGATTTATGTGCTTTTATCCATCCTAAATATTTATTATTAACTATTATTTTTGCAGATAGCATAGACACTTGACTACTCGTATCTATACAATATGTATTACTTGAAATTTCTACATTAATGGAATAATCTTCCTGAACTTCAGAAGATAAGTTGGTAGATTCATTAATTTCCAAAACGTCATCGATTTTAAAATTTTCAGTTATTAAATTGCTTATTGTATTGTTTTCACTTTCATTAATAAATTAAAATTAGTATTAAATTCTTGTACTTTGTTTTGTTTAAATTCATTATAAACTTTTAAATATTAAATAAAATAGAAATACTACTACATACCCATTTGATTCTGAATCTTCAGATAAGGCAACTATTGTACGGGTCTTAACACCTGATAGTTTATGTAAAACAATAAATAATCTATTACACGGTATTATTTGATGAATTTCCTTAAGAACTTTTGAAAGTGAATCCTTCAAATTTAATTCGGAAAGAATATTATTCGAAATTGAAATTAAAAATTGTTTTACTTCTTCTTGTTTACATTGTTGAGATATAATTTCGTAACGAAATTGTGAAAGTTTAATATTTGTATGTATACGAGCAATTAATTTCTGAGAACTAAATGGTTTTACTATATAGTCATTTGCACCATCGTTAAACCCTAAGTAGTAGAAACCAATAATATATAATTAATTTCAAATGAAAAAAAAAATGGTGAAAAGTAAAATACAGTAATCGACATAATATTGTATTACCTTTGATACTGGAACTTTCTCCAGCTTTAGCAGTTAATAAAATCACTGGAATTAATCTTGTTTTTTCATTAGATCTTAATCTATTTAATAGTTCATATCCGTTCAGATTAGGCATCATAACATCTATTAAATTTAACAAAAATTATAATGTAATTATAATATAATTATTTAAAAATTATTTAAGCGTAAACTTAAAAATATAATTGCTTACCACTAAGAATTAAATCAGGCAGGTTAGATGAACTTAATAAAAACAGCAAAGCATCACGACCATCACAAGCGCTATATACATCGAATTCTTTTCTTAGCAATCCTTCTAAGTGATTTCTATAAATAATGAATTATTATAAAAGTTGCTGATTGTAAAAGCATTTGCAAAGTAAAAAGTCTATTAAAGTTAATCAAATAAAAAATTCTCACCTCATATCAATGTTATCGTCAACAACCAAAACCTTATTCTTTGTTGTTTTGGGGGATACTCTCCCATCCAAAAATACTTCATCAATATCCATATTAATACCCATAGATTCTTTAGATGTAAATTCATCATTCTGAGTCTTTTGCAAATTTTCTTCTAAATATAATTGATTTAAACATAATTGTTGATCGTTATTTAATGTATAATCATCATCTTTTCCAAAGTAAACTTGATTAATTGGTAAGTGTTCAAATCCTGTTAAAAACCGACACTTGAAAGTTGTTCCTTGACCAATTTTTGAGAATACAGTAATATCTCCACCGTGACATGTAATAAGCTCCTTTACAAGAGAGAGACCAATTCCAGTCCCTTCATAACTACGAGATAGTTGAGATTCCACACGATAAAAGCGTTGAAATAAATTTTTAATATCAGAATCTGCTATACCAACACCTAATTTATAAAATAAAACTTTAATTATATTGTTGAAACATTATCGTTATACATAAATAAAATAACAACGATAAAAATACTATTAACCCGTATCTGATATTTCAAGGATTACATCTTTTTCACTTTCATGATCAATATATAAACGAACTTTGATACATCCATTCCAAGTATGTTTAAATGCATTTGAACCTTTAAAAGGGACAACATTTTAGTATAATAAATAATCATTAATTTTTAAAATAGAACGTAAGCTTTATATACTTACAAAGATTATAAATAATTGTTTCATATAAGTCACGATCCAAATAAACTTTATCTTTTAAAGCTTGATCAAAATCGTTCTGATTTGGAACATCAATGATATAACTTAAATTTAGCTTCTTAGCTATGTTACTAAAGTTCTCTGCCAATTCTCGGGTAAGTTTTATTATGTTAGTTTCACGAAATTGCACTTTTAATTGACCGGCTTCAATGTTTGAAACCTAGAAAAATTATTAAGTCGCGTTTAGTCAAGAGAAGTTTGCGATTTAAACATTTAAGATAGTGATATATATATACTTGAAGTAAATTATTAACAAGTTTGAGCAATCTATGAGTGTTACGCTGAACAATTTGAAGATGAGAATGTATAGTTGTTTCCCGTGTGCATAAATTAATTGTTTCGTCGAGTGGAGAAAGCATTAAGGTTAATGGAGCTGAAAATATTGGATTAGTAATTAGCAATAGTTTTTACTAAAGAAAAATGATATAATAAGTATATTATAATAATTAATACTGTACTTCGTAATTCGTGACTTATATTTTGGAAAAACATGACTTTTTGACGATTCAAATTAGCCAGCATTTCTACCCGCTTTTTTTCTTCTTCTCTTGATTTACCAAGTGTCAAGATTGAACCAATTTGACTCACAACCAACTAAACATTTTAATCAAAAATTTGGTAAATGTTTACTGATAAGTACAGATGAATTATGCAAACGTACTTGTAAAAATTCCATGTATTCACTATCCAGCGGACGAGATGGATTAATGCCACAAATAAATATGGCGGTTACAAATTTTCTTTTACCATACTGAATTTTAACAGGAAATAGTATCGCCTGTGACTCATCATTTAAGACAACCTTTACATCCTTATCTTCTCTTATTACAAGATCAATTGGCCAAGAATTACATTTCAAAAACGAATGAATTGTCATATTTCGTCTTATTTCTACATATGTATCGTAATTTTCATTAGTATTTTTTGTTAGGTCAATTGTTTCAAGTGTTTCTAATAAATTATTTGGTAGGCATCGTTTTGATTTCTTATCATTTACTTTTTGATCGTTATCAAAAGTTGTGGCAGCAAGATAAGCACGACGAGGTTTAAAACTGGTGCCTAAATTATTATTATCAATAAGGTAAATTAATGCAAAAGGGATGTCTTTATCGTTTTTACGCAAAGTGTCCATCATAATGTGACAGGCGTTTTCTATAGAAACTGCATCTTCAGGTTATAATATAAATATAAACACATTACATTATTAGATTATTTTCAATTAATTGAACAATTAACTAAATGTTAACTAACCGTTAATAAGTTTTCCCAAATCAGATAGGGACTTTAATCTTCGACGAGCTAAAACTTTACGTGTTGTATCTTCTGATAGATTTAATATTGCCAAAAATGAGCCATCTTCTTTATAAATCGGACTGAATGAATAACTATAATAGTCTTCTTCCGTATAGTTTTTTCGCGGGGTTGGGACAAGTGTGTCTTTATAATATACACCAGTACTCTTTCCTGTTGATTTTAATCTTATATTTTTTTTGTTATAAATATAATAATAGCTTAAATTTTTATATGTAAATATAATATTTAATTTCACTTACTGTTCATAATACATAGTTGCGGGATTGATAGGGTAAAATTCGGCGATTGGTTTCCCGAATACTATTTAATTATTTAATTTTTTTTTGTTAAACGCTGTAGTTCAATTAATTATTGCTTTAATATAAATCAAAGTCATGAAAAAATGACTAACTAGAAGGATGGTTCTCTCTTAAGATTGGTATCATCTCTGCATGAATGAATATAATTAATAACTTATTAAATAAGCAACAAATATTTATGAAATAATGAGATTAAAATGGATTGCCTTTGTTATATATGATAATAAGATCAGGACCGCAGTAAATAGAGAAAGGAAACATTGAACGTAGACAAAAATCCTGAAAAATTTGGTCATGATTATGCACATAAAACTTTTATATCTTAAATTTATGAACTATTATAAAATTACCACAGCAGTCTTAAATGAAGGTTCCCACGTGTCCATAGGACCGAGAGATGTCGATGACCAGTCATAATTATAAGCCAACTCTCTCATATCAATTTCGTCGTCCATATTACTATCAGTGTTATTAAATCTATTCAAGGGACATGAGAAATTTGTAAAAATGCGGAATAAGCCCTTTAATGGCAAATCAATAAAAATTGCGTGACACTGGAGCGAACACAGACAATTCACAACTTCTTACATAAACCATCTTATGTAAAGAAATACATTAATGAATATATAACATAATGAACTTGGTTATGCATGTAAATTTTGTTGATCTTTCCTTTTTTCATGTGTATGAGAATTACGTATTACGGTTGCTTGGTTTAAAGCTTAAAATTAAAAATTCCATGTCTTTTGGCGAAAATTTACTAAATAGTCAATACTTTTATATGAAATTACTATTTAATAAAGATTCTATTTAATGAAACTACTATTTTATGAAGCTGTTATTTCATGATTTGCTATTTCTTGAATTACTATTTCATAAAATTACGTACCTTTCATGAAAAAATTAAGTAATAAGAAAGTACATACGACTTTAAATTTTATTTTACATTTGATCTTAGAAATCTGTTAAAGTTTCTTTTTGCGCAACTAAACGTACATACGTATGTACCAATGAGCAAAATTGTGCGGTGATGAAACCTGCTTCTTTCCAAGCATCGTCATTTGCCATTTTAAGTTGAATTTAGAAACGAAATTTGTCGAATGGACGAAAAATTCCAGACCACTTAAAATTAAGCCGGAATTTTGTCTTAATCAAACGGAAACACTGAATTTTACAATAGATCTTGTGCACTGGTATGTACATAATAATGTGCACATCTAGGCTGCATAGAAGGCTTTAATTTTGATTTGTTATGTATTGTCATACGGCATATATCGTCTGCTTCAAACAAATTGTCTACCATGGAAACAAATGTCAAAAGAAAATGTATGGTACTGGTAGTATCAAAAAAGAAGGCATTTTTTATAAATCAAAAAAATGGATCCTGTGAATCAAAAGGATGGCATGTCGTGATTTATGTTTATTATTTGTTATCGTGAATTACGTCAGCACAACAATCCCAAATTACAACTTAATTAGCCGACCCCGGGAATCATGATCATAAATTGCATGATAACACAAAGCACCAGCATAACCAGCAATCAAGGGGGCAGTCACGTGACCTTCCGATTCTGATTGATTCGTTTATGATCGTATGAGTCATAACA
Organism: Cetraspora pellucida; assembly: GCA_910591915.1. Classification (NCBI taxonomy): domain Eukaryota; kingdom Fungi; phylum Glomeromycota; class Glomeromycetes; order Diversisporales; family Gigasporaceae; genus Cetraspora; species Cetraspora pellucida. The sequence goes on from CAJVQA010004834.1 coordinate 11,627, forward strand.
ATAGTTTGAGTTAATTACTAATTATTTTCAGTATTATACGACCCTTTCTTTTTTTAAAAAAAAATAATTTTCGCAATGAAAGAAATAAAACTTAATAAACCTTTAGTTGAAACGAAAGAATGTTCAAGATGCAACTGCGTCAAACCATCTGCAGACTTTCTTGATAATAAAGACATTTATTCTTGTTGCAAAACTTGTCGTAACAGTAAATCACAAGCGAAGAAACAAAAAAGGCAAGCTGATGATCATATGACAGAAAAGGAAAATATTTTTGACCTCACAAATATTACAGATCATATTTATAATATACTTCTAAGCAATAAGGATTTGGATGATGATTTTGAAGGATGAACAAGATTTCAGCTTGAGTTTAATATTAATATGGAGTCGATTAATGAAACTCTAATTAATACTGAGCAAGATAAAAATTTGTATATCACTAACCTAGTTATTAATGAAATTAGTAACGATGATGGTTATACATACGTACAGTATATCAATTTACATATAATACTAAAAAACAGGATTTTGTGACATTTACATACTGGTATAATATGTGAAATGAATTACATAAGTATTATAAGAAAGTTGATGATATGTCAAAGTGACATAGTACTGAAACATACATTGAATATTATAATTGTAAAGGTGTGATTATTATCAAAATTAATTTTAAAATCAATATTATATTTGTTAATATATTTCATAATCTTTTGCATTCATAGTTTGAAAAGTTCAATATAATGAAAGAAATAAAAGATTATATTAACATTTGTATTTGACAAAATGTTTCTGATATTTACTAATTAATTAAAGACAAACATATTAAAGAATATGAGGCTTAAACAATCAAACAAGTGCATTACTGGTGGTCAAAAATATCATAGACAGAATATTGATTTTTAGATGATGAGCTTATTTTTGTGAAAACATATCTTCAAAAGCAAAATCAAGAAATTCTTTTTTTAATGAACATGCATTTGCTTTTGTAATTATATTTCTTAGTATTTTGTCACTAAACAAATTAATGAAATTTATGATAGACATAACATATAATACTAATAGGCTCAAATATAAAATTTATAGTGTTATAGTAATTATTGATAGTGCAGGATTCCCTATTTCTTATTTATTTATATCCTCTAACAAGAATCATAACATTATAGACATTCTTACAACATGGTTTTTTGTGCTAAAAACAAAAAGATTAACTAATGTAGGAATTTTTTATATAAATAAAGACATGTCACAAATTAATACAGTAAAAATTACTTGAGCTGATATTAAAATACAGTTATACTTGTGACATGTCAACTGTACAATAGAACAAAAATTATCATCATATGCAAGAACACAAGTAGTACAATATAGTTCTATTAAAACACATGATCAATGTTTTGTAATCAACCCTTTATAGCAACCAATTATGTCTAATCAAATAAATTATGTGAATGTAGATAATAATCGATTAAACTCAAGTTAATTAGCAAATAAGGAAACTCATACACCTAATAACTAAACATTTTAATTAGTATATGCTTATACCTAATAAAGATAAGAAATTTACAAATAATAAAAACTTGATATAGGTTGAATGTGTTATAAAAATGTAAACATATTATCATAATAATAATTTAATCATAGTATAGGCATATCTCTGGTGTAAGTGATATTCTCAAAAACAATGTTGTCTTTAGACACATTCATTATTTGATCATATTGGAATTTTGCATACCATAATGGTAATTAAATCACATTGGTAATTTTAAAAAAAACTGCCTTTATAAATTTAACTATTTCCACTTAAATCTTTTGTGTTTTATTATTATAAAAAAGGTATGTAATATATATATATATAAGTTTATAGTAATTTTATATGTTGGTATTAATCATTTTTTAATAATATAATTTAGGCAGTTGCTTATTAAATTGATATATTTAAATTATTGTATCATGGACAGCAACTACTTCGTGGCAAAAGAAATTCCAAAAAGAATAAAATTTATTAGCATCACGATCTTGTAATCTTGATCAATATATAACAAATTATGAGCACTGGTTTGGTTCATGTTTTTACTTTGTAACCAACCAATTTTTTTTATGTAAACACTTAATTGTTTCAATTGGTTCAAAGCACATTAATTTTTTTATAATATATTATTATGCATTTTTATTTTATTTTATTTCTAATATTAACAAAGTTAAATCTGAAACCCTTAAAACTAACTTTATTTATATATTTAGATTTGTCACAATTTGACATATCTTCTAATTTCAACATTACCAACTAATCCTTAGCAAGAAATACGAATGTATTGCAATCTTGAAGAAAATGATTATAAACATCTATTACTAATATTAATGAAATCACTACAACAACTAATACAAATGAAATAAATAATAAGTCTGTAAACATAGTAGAACAAAAACATATTCAATTACATCAAGTTTTAAATGAGATATAAACTTTTATAATCTATTTAATGTTGACTTTATAATTAATAGTCTAAATTGGTATTTATTATCAGTATTTAGGTACAATGTGTTCTTGATAAATCAAGGATTCCTTATAATCAGCAAAAGTTTTTTGATAACTTCAAAGAAAAGTTAATTCCTTTTAAAAAATTAGTTGATGATATTTTGCACTATAAGAGAAGGCATACATTACTATATACATGGAAAAACAATAATATAAATACCTAATATTATGAATAAAAACTTTGCATATAATGTAGTGATTTCAATATCTTGTAAACTTATAACAATAAAGTTATAATTTTATTTTACAAATAAATATATAATCATAATAAATAAAATAATATTAATATATTTGAAATTTGCTATAAAATAATTGAGTTAAATTTTTTTTACTTCAATACTTGTCAATCACATAATTGATCAAAGTGTTATATAACTGTCCTCTCGATTGCTAGTTATGCTGGTGCTTTTATGATAACACTGATATAGGATCATATGATAATAAATATCACAAATTTGTTTTGTCAGTGAAATGATTGGCTAAAATGTTAAGGTGTTAGATATATTATTGTTACAAAATCAAAGTCCAAAAGAAGTGATGAATTGTCATCTGAAAAAGTAATGCTGCATAATTTTTTTGACATCTAAAAGGCAGAAACAAACTGGCACAGGTCTAAAGGACCTTTTCATATGATATTTTATTATTTTTTTTTGCTTTTTGTATTTGGAATACAATTTAAAGAGACTTTATTAATTAACTTTTTATTTTTTATTTATTTATTTTTTATTTTGTATAGAGTGAGTATGACATGAAATTCTTTTTGTACTATACAAATTATATTGACAAAAGAAAACAAAACCTGTATTAATAAGAAAAAAAGGAGAATTTTCAAATACAACCTTGTGGTTTTTACATATTTTTCCTATTTATATAAACTATTTTTATTCTATTACTAACACTTTTTTTCTTTTTATAACCCAGGCTTCATGCTAATAGTAATTTTGCACTTTTCATGCAAGGTAATAGTACTGTGACATATGACAAGCTATATTAGATAAGCACTTTTTGTCAATGAGATCTATGGTGTTTGATGCATATGCAAGGGGATTGGTGTTCAATTATTCTGTACTATAGCATTGATGGTTTTTCATAGAACATTTTGGGGATTGTCTAGTAATGGTTTTCAAAGGTTTAAGGGTTGGGTTTACTTATAGCACTATTTAAATCAAAATTATATTAATACAAAATTTGAAAACTTTGACCACTAACAGTAAGTTATCTAATCAATAGAATATTTGATTTTATATATTAACTTATATATTATAATTAGTACTCTGAACAGATCAGGTTGGGTTGAAAACTTTCAGATTAAGCTTTAATCTGACCTAAAATTTTAAGCCTAATATATTAAAATTTTTTAAAAAATAAATTCTGTTACTCATTTTGCTTTTAAAATTCATATAATGATAACTATCGAAGTTGGCTAATTAAATCAAAACTCAATATGCATTATAACAACTACAGTAAAAGTTGTGCATTGCATACTAGAGTCAATGAATGTTTTTTATTTTATTTTATAATTTATAGAATTAAAAAAAAATTTATTGATTTTGCTTTACAAAATTTTACAGCAAATTGTCAATTTTGATTGGCTAAAAGTGATGAACAAAATATTTATCTGGAATTACTTGGAATTTTATATTGTTCCTAAACAAATTTTACTATAATATAAGATTATTTTCTAAAATTTCTAATTTTGTAATAAAAAAAATTAATATTACAACCAAAAATTAGTAAATTATATAATGTAAATAAAATTTTGTAATTTACAATCATTAACCAATCAAAATTAAAGATCTGCTATAACAATTTTGTTTGAAGAAATTTGATTGATAATTTTATTTAAATTATTATTTAAAAATACTTATGTATTTGCTATTATAAACATATGTACTTGCTATTAGAACTAAAAAAAATATATAAAATGCTTATTTTAAGTATATCTAATTTGAATAATTTCAGATCAGGTCAGGTTAAATTTAGTTTAGATTAATGCTCTTTTAAATTAGATTTTTCTAACCTAAATCTAACCCAGCCTGAAATTTTAAATTAGGTTTTGGCTTGACCTGACCTAATTTAGAGCATTATTCAGCATTATAAAAATATATAATAATATATTTTTTTAAAAATTAATTAGGGTTCTGCAAATACTCATGCCAAGCAAATTAATATGATATTAGGCACTAGTGCTTTATAATATGCTCATACTTATAGGTTTAGAAATGCTAGAAATTATTATGAGTATAGTTATAAATGCTAGCTATTTTTATAGTCATAATTATAATTGCTAGTCATTTTTATAACTATAGTCACAAATGCCAGGTATTTTATAGATATAAACATAATATATTAGGCAAAAAAATACTAAAAAGTACTAAATACAAGTGTCAAATAGTATCAAACATATACTTAATTAATAAATAATAAATTTTTATACTTATACCTATGTCTATGCCAAGTTTTTATGCCTGTACTCATGTTTATACAAATTTTTGTAACTGTATTTATGTCTATATTAAATTTTTATATTAGCATTTATACTTATACTAAAGCTTTTATTTTTATACTCATATCTAAATTTTTGTTGAGCATAAGCATAAGCTTAGTTTACAGACTCTTAAAATTAATTTATTAATTTTTGAAACTTATATAAATTGTGAACATTATTAAATAATTAAACATAGACATAGTAGATATAATAATATTGCTTAAGAGTAGTAATATACTATTTGTATGATAGTTTATTTATTTTTTTTTAACTATCCCTGATGTATTACATCGTGGGGCGCGTGTGGCACTCTAATTTTCTTTATTAACTTTAATGTTTGGAACCTACAGGTTTACATATT
>CAJVQA010004835.1:0-17013 GCA_910591915.1 Cetraspora pellucida
GGGTTTGTTAAGTTAAGAAAATTATCTTGTGTTGTATTTGATTTTAGTAAGATGTTTGGATAATGCCAAATAGCTTGAAGTGGTGGTATAAAATGATTAGTTAAAGGTTTAGGTTCACATGGAAGATAAACATGGGCTTCACTATAATCATTTTTAATAGAGATAGTTAAGGTATAATCACAGGCATTACTTGGTAAGTAATCAAAACTATAAATGTGTCATAGGAAAGAAACAATTGTTTTAGATGTAGAAGTAGTGAAAGATGATTATAGGCTAGGAATTTATTATAACATGTATGAAGTTGTATAGAGTCATAGTGTTCATTGGCAATGACAGTATCATCATGACCAGATAGAACAGTTTCTACTAGTTGTGGATAAGTGTAATTTACAGCATTATCTTCAAGAACAGGTTTGGTATGTTGTGTATTATTAAGTATTAAAGAATATTTTGAAGGAATAGGTATTGATGGGTAGAATCCATAACCAGATCGTTGTGGAATAAAGTGGTCAGATAAAGGTTTTGGTTCATTTGATAAGTATATTAAGCATTCACTATAGTCTAGTTTAATTGATATTGCTAGTGTAAAGTTGTAAAGATTAAGTGGTGTGTAATTGTAAGGATATATGTGTTCAAGAAAGGAATAAAGAGTTTGTGGATATGAAAGTAAAGGTAGGCCTTAATGGGCTAGCCATTTGTTATAGCATGAGTCTGGATCAACTAATGTATTGTATGATGGGTCTTGTGATGTTTCCTTGAAGTGTGATGATGCAATGGGATTCAAGAAAGTAAAAGGTTCTTCTGTAGATTCGATCACCATATGCTCAGCTCTCACAGCTGTGAAGAGTCCTATAGCCTGCTCTGTATATTGAGTCTGGCTGTCATAAACTTGGTTCTCCACGTAACACTCAAAAGACTTATTCTTATATTTAAAACAGTTCTTTTTATTAAACTTAATTATCCAGAAATATTTGTCTCTCTAGCCATTATTCTACCTATTTATACTCATAATTAATTACAATTTTGTACTAATCTTGCCTGACTTCACTTATATCTTTCTGATAACTATCAAGCAATTAATTATACCAAATTCATAGAAGATATCAAACTAAGACCCAAAAGATTTAATATAACATTTGAGATTACTGAAGTTGATAAACAATATCAGTTCCTCTTTATTAAAATGGATAATCATTTTAACATTAAACTTAATTTTAACCTTTCTAAAACCTTATTCCTTTAAAAATATAATATACCATCTTTAAAAAATTCACTTGACCATTTTAATGAATGGTTTGAAAAATTTTTTCCTATATACAGTTACCAATTCTCTAATACTATTAACAAAACCAAAGTCCAATACTATCTCAAGTATGAATTTCAACAACATTTCATTTCTCATCTTAAAAAGCTTCTACCTACTACTATTGAGTTCAAAAAACTAACTAGTTTCATGAAAGAAATAATAAAACCTTCAGACATGCCAACTATCATATACTTACCTGCACAGACCCCAAATGTTCCTATCTTGAGCCAGTCACAACTAAATATAAGAAAAAAGAAAATGATAAAGAAAAAGAACCAGAAATTGAAAACAAACCTAACAAAACTTAAAAAATAAACCCTAAGCTACAACTTATATACAACTCAACTAAACTTATTAAAAATATATTTGACACATTATACAATACTTATTTAAAAAAAATTGAAGCCTGGAATGAACTCTTCCTTGATGCTTCAATATTTTATATTAAAGAAAAATATGAAGCTACATTCACTAAACAAATCCCTACTACAGTTTTAGATGAATTGGTAGCAAAAGGAGAAGAATATACTTGTTCTGCTAATTCTGTCAGGACTAATCCAAAATGACAAGTCTTCTACTTCTATTAATACTTAACTATCTACTAAAATACTGCTGCAGAAAACTACAATATTGATAAAATGAACAAACAATAGATTATTAACTTCCTTACATCTAAACTTATCAACACTAACTTTCTTGCACATGTCATTACATACTTTGATTGCATCCACAATAAACCTTCTAACTATTCTGCAATAACCAACTTCTATAAAGAAAAAGCATTACCAGAAGCTGAAACAATCTTATATAAAAAATTTAACATCAAATTTGAAATAGCCATATCTATTGCAGAGTTACTCTTCTTAGAACAAGAAGAATAGGCTTCTTTTTAATAAATTTGTCTTCTACAAAACCTATAGATGTAGCCCCCATCTTATTAAATAACACATCCATAGTAGTTAATAGGAAAAATAAGGTAAGTAGGCAAGTGGTAAAGCCTATTTATGTGGAAGGCCAAGATAATAATAGTTAGACTCAACACACAGAGCAGACTTTGGTATCTTGTACAGCAGTAAGAGCTGAGTATATAGTAATTGACACTGTAAAAGACAATTTTAGAAGATCATTCTTAACATTTTTAAGCCTCTATGATCTTCATACATGTTTCAACAAATTTTTTTTTTATTACAACTTATTACTTCTTTCTTATAGTCAAACAATTCAATTACTTTTACAACATATTAATAAACACAACCATAATAACACTATTTCTAACATTACTTTTTCTGTTAGCAATACATTTGATGAAACTTATATATATCTTTTAAATAACTTTCTCTTACCTAATCATACTGTTATCTATCCTTATTTTCTTTCTTCCTTTTACAACCTTCCTCTCAGATCAAATTTCTCTAATTCTACTTTCATTCCATTTGATTTATTTCTTAATAGTTATACTACATCACAAGTATCCACATCTATACAAACTTTATATGAACTTCATTTAAATATTTGTACACACAATGTTAGAGGTTATATTATAGTAACTAAAAAAAAAGCTTGGCTAAATTATTGTCTTTACAATAATATCCATATCTCTTGTATTATTGAAACCAAAATTGCTAACAGTACTAATTTTCAATTTCACAATAACAACTTATTCATCTACTTCTGGGCCAATTTAGAAAGTTTAGCAGAAGGTGCTGTTATTATGATTCAAAAACACTTACAATCACACATATACAACTGCTAAACACACTCTGATGAAGCAATTGTTCTAGATTTATTTTTCAAAAATGAAATCAAACTTCAAATTATAGCTGTTTATCTTTTTTTTACCAATATGCAAAAATGCAACAATACACAAAATACTGTATTACATGGATCCAGCAAGCTCTTCAACACAACCTTTATCTAATAATACTTGAAGACTTTAATACACATGATGATATCTGTAGCTCTTCATCTAAATTTAAACTTATTAATTATTTACACTCTCTGACATGTTTAACCTTGGTGCATATGTTAATAACAAGTACTTTACATGGTCAAATAATACTAGCCACAACTGCATTGATTATATCTGGACTGATTTATTCAATATTCAATTCTTTTTTTCATATAAACTTGACAATAGCAATATCTCAACACTTAGTAATCACTCTATTTTTATATCTACCTAGACTTTTACTAATGCATATAGCAAGCCTCTATATCATCATACTGGTATTAGTTGCAGAATCTTTAATTACAAAACTATGTCAACTGAAAAATGGACAGAATTTTCTGACCTTCTCTCTTACAATTTTAGTCTTCACAATATACTACTCAATAGTTATACCAATAAAAGTATTAAAACTACTTGGCACAAAATTAAATATTCAATAATTAATACTGCAATATATTCTATCCCCAACAAGAAAACTCGTAAACACAGCTACAATCATCAACATTCTTCTAACTCTACCTTAATCTACACATCACTTAAAGAGCTTGGGAATCTAATAAAAATCATTAAAAATACTTACAACAACTTTAACATGAATATGATAAATTCTAAGATCAAGACTATTAATAATAGATCCTATTGTAACCTTCAAACTTTTGATCCAGATAACAATTCTCAAACTCATGCATGGATTTAACATATACAAGATATCTGAAAACAATTTTATCATACTTGTTATATAGAAAACTCATTACTACTTTGCCAACAAATCCAACAAGCAACTAAAAAGAGATGTGAAACACTTTCAAACACTCTAAACAAGCTATTAACAATATTCTTAATCAATACAAAGCTTCTATTTACTTCTCCAAGATCAAACTTCCTGACCAACTTATTACAGATCCCAAACTTATAAAACAGCATATACAATCTTACTTCCATGATTGGACTGCATATTAACCAATTGACCAAGCACTGTTTGATAGTTTCTGGCATATACATTATTAACCACAATCACATATCAACACCCAATAGTACAACTCTCTTAACTCTTCTATTACAAAAGATAAAGTTCTTCAAACCTTGTTACAACTTCTGAATGAAAAAGCTTGTGGACCTACAGATATCAGCTATGAAATGCTTAAACATATAGGTACTATTTGCATTAAAGCTATCATAGTCTTATTCAATCATTGCTTTAACTTAAGTCAAATTTCCAAACAATGAAAACACAGTAGAATTTATCCAATTCCAAAACGTAATACATTTGAGGATGCCCACAGCAAAACAAGGCTTCGAGACTATATATTATATAGTCCCTAAGCCTTGTTTTGCTATGAACATCCTCATTTAATGGTGATTTAAGTCTTACTCACTCTATTAGTCTTATCGAACATATTCGAAAAATCTATACAAAAATTATTACTACTAGAATTAGTACTGTGTTTTCTCAACATTCAATACTTTTACATCATAATTATGTAACTCTACCTAATAACAGTTCATCTATACTAATTTATATATTTAATAACTTTATTGAAGATGCATCATGCAACAATAAACAAATTTGAACAAAAAAAAAATTTATTTAACAAATCCATTGTACAAAAAAATAACTAAAAAATTCATTTATACAAAAATGCTTATAACTATTTGTTTTACTAAGATAACCTGTCCTGATGTCTTAAGTAAACTTGTTTAGCTCAGAATTTACATATATTCTGCAAATATTATAATTCTAGCTTTTAAACTCATTGAAAAAACTGTACTGATGACCTTTGGCCTCAGTTTTAACAATTAATTTATTTTTGCAGTTTCTACTATAATAACATATTTTTTACTTTTAATTAAAGTTGTAAGTCACACTTGTCTGGTTAAAACAAGCTCTAAATGAAGAATTTTGACCTAATATTGGTCGAATTACAACAAAATCTCTCTTTTACTCTCTTGTAAAACTTTTTCTTTCTTCTATTTTTGTTCCTACCTCCTGCTTTTTTCTCTTACACATTTTTTATATAACTATACTATCATTTTCCAATCCATACTTTATTAATTTATACTAAAATTTTCTGTAACCTATCTATAAATAGAAATTCATTCAATATAACTTAATTATTTCTATATTTGGTTCTTATTAATAATACATAACAATCTGTATTGCAAATCTTATTTGTGTAAAGTACTTGAGTCACATTAGTAACTTCAACTATTCTAGTTACATCCTGTATTATTCTAGTGACTTCTTAACTATACAACCTTTGTTTTTAATTACTATTCTTGCAAATTAATTATTTAATTTCAATTTTAATTTAGAAAAACTTCCTAAATTATTACTATATTATCTATTTACTCATTTATATTTTAAAAATATCTATATTAACCAACCAAAAGCTGAATATAACAGACCTTAATTACTTTTACCAAAACTTTCTTAACAGTTTTGGAATTGTCCTCTATGAAGAAGAAAATGGCAATAATGTTCATCCAATTCCTTCTAAAGTTAAACCCACTACTTGTTTAACTAAAAACCTTAGATCCAACAAAATTACTTACTTCTTTCAAGCTTTTTCTTCCACTTCTGTGATTACTTGTCTCTGTGGCAAATATTATACCAAATTTACCTCACCTACCAATACTAATCATATTCAAGCTATTGAACTTACTACAGTTTATGTTAATAGCAAGTCAAAGAAAAATCTAAACAGACCAACTCAACAATTTATGACCAACCTCTCTTCTTTAAATAACAGTATCTCTCCATCTTCTACACCTGACATTCACTACCATATCTGTCCTAAATGCTTTCTTTCAATTGGTTATACTAAAAGAAATGAGCACCACTATCCTAATGAAAAATATGGTATAAAGAATAATGAAGTTTACTATCTTGCTTATATGACTGCTTTATCTCAACATGAAGCTAGCTCATCTTAGATCAAGAAAAATCTTATACAAACTTTCCAAAATATTATAAATGAAACTTCTCAAATTACTAATCCTCCTATTGTCTCTTTTTATCAAAACTCTTAAACTGCTTCTAATCTTATTAATTATTTCTTCTTTACAGCTAATAACACCAATCCTGTTTCTAATCAATCTCTAATTCTTGTTATCTTTGATAACTTTAATCTAAATTCTAATAATCTCAACAATTCTAACCAATATAACAACACTTTAAACAAATCTCTTTCTCAATCCTATTCTAGTATCACTAAACTAAAATCTAATCCTACATATGACTGGATTACAAATTTTTCTATTACTGAAGAAATGCAACTTAATAAAAAACTACAAATACCATTTTCTCTTCAACTTTTTACTTTTCTAAAAAAATTCCTCTATGATTTTTATCCTGGCAAGGAAATCAAGCCAGCTACTGCTATCCAACCTGTACTTAAAGCTTTATTCTACTATATTATCTGCATAATGGCTAAGCAACAGCCTAAATTCTTAACTGATCTTATCTATAATAATAATCCCAATATTAACAAAAGTGCTACTAGTCCTTTTAATCTTCTTGAATCTACTTTTAAAAATCTTATTCTCAAATTTACAATTATCCTTTTTACTAAACATAACTATCTTAAAATTTTTGCTTTACCAGTTACTATTCCTTCATATACTGCCCACAACTATCTCCAACTTTGTCTTAATCTTGCATGACTTCATCTCTTCTTATCTAATAATTACCAATCAATCGATTATCAAAAATTTGCTGAAAACTTAAAGCTTAGATCTAAAAAATTCAAAATTGAATCTTTTACTTAAACTACTGACCTACAACAAAAATATCTCACAATTTAATCTGATACTAGATTTAACATTAAACTTCTTTTCAATGTTCTTAAAATACTTTTTCTTAGAAAATTTTGTATTCCCTTACTTAAAAACTCTCTTGATTATTTTAAATCCTGATTTGAAACTTACTTTCCATCTTATAGTCAACAATTCTCTTTTAACATTGATAAAGAGAAACATTTTATCCTTCAATTATCTAAACACCTTCCTAAATTATATACATTCTAAAAACCTAACTCACTCAATGAACAATATAAAAAAGCATCTTGAGTTGCTAATTTTTACTGTCTTATTTATGAAAACAAGTTATGTGAATATCTTGATGATAAAAAATTTCATGACAACACCAAGCTCTTCAATGACATTCTAAGCAAATTCCACTTATTATTTCTCCCTCAAGATAATGAAGTATGGATTTACCCAACTCTTAATACTACATTATTCTACAAAAACAAAGAACATGCTGCCTCAATTGATCAACCTATCTCTATCAAAGCTTTAAACAAATTAGCTGACCAAGCTAAAGATTTTGTATATACACAAAATAAAGTCAAAACTAATTCAAAATATCATAATTACTACTTTTATTATTATCTCTCTTTATGCTATCAAACTGTTGCTGAAAACTATAACATACAATCTCTCTCTAAGAAGGAGGTAATCAATCTTTTTACAAAAAACATTATTGATACCAAATTTCTTACCCAAATTATTATTTATTTTGATGTATTCAAAAATCAAAAATCTACTTACTTACAAATTGTTAAATATTTTAATGATACTGCTTACCTAGCAGCTGAAAAATTCTTAGCAAAAAAATTCAATCTTGACTTCCAATCAGTTTCAATTCTTGACTCACTTTTTTTACAATCTTCTTTTTAAATTCTTTGTCTTCTACAATTAATATCAAAGCAGCCACCATCTTATTAAAAGATACAACCATTATAGTTAATAAGGAGAATGATATAAGTAGGCAGATGGCAAGCTTATTTATATGAAAGGCCAGGATAATAACAGTCAGACCCAATGTACAGGGCAGACTATGGTATCTTGCACAGCTATGAAAGCTAACATATGGTGATCAATCCTATAGAAGACAATTTTGAAAGATTATTTACAATATCTTTAATCTCCTATAATCTTTACACATGTTTTAACAAATTTCTTCTTTATTATTATTTATCACTACTCCCTCATAGTCAAGATATTCAAACTCTAATTCAACATATTGACAAATATAACTACAATAAAACTGTACCTAGCATTACATTTTCTGTTAATTCATCATATAATGAAACCCACAAATATCTTTCTAATGACACTCTTTTACCAGATCATATTGTTATTGTTCTATATCTTCTTTCTATATTTTATAATCTTCTTCTCAATCTAGCTTCTTCAATTCTACTTCTATCTCATCTGACTTTTTTTTGATAACTATTCTCTAACCTCTAATTGTAATTCTTCCTCATCTTCATCCAACCTAACTCTATATCATTTCAATCTAACTATTGCTATACACAATGTTAAAGGCTTCAATAAACCTACTAAAAGAGAGGCATGACAAGATTACTGTCTTAACTATAACATATTGATTGCAAGCATTACAGAAACTAAAATCTTTGACAAAACTAACCTCTTCTTTTGTAATAATAACTTTTTTACCTATTATTGGTCTAACTCTCTCATTTCTATTGAAGGTACTGCTATTATTATCTGCAACAATCTTAAACCTCACATCCACAGTTTTTATATCCATCCTAAAGATGCTATAGCACTTAATATTTTTTTTTGAAATAATATCAAGCTCTACATCATCTCAGTTTATTTGTCATCAACAGATATCACTACTCATAACCAAACTCAAAATACTGTTATTAACTAAATTCAACAAGCCTCTTAACTTCACATTTACTCTATTATTCTTGATGATATTACTATACAAGACAATATATACAGTTCTTCATCTAAATATAAACTTATTAATTTTCTTAATAGTACCAATATGTATAATATTGGAGCCCACTTTAACAACAAATATTCTATTTGGTCTAATAACACCAGCAGTAGTTGTATTGACTACATTTGGACTGACCAATTCAATATACAATTTTTTTTCTCTTATAATTTTGATAACAGCCAAACCTCAACTTCCAGTAACCATTTAATTCTTACCTCTATATGGACATTTTCACATGCCTATAGTAAACCTTTATGTAAATATCCTGGTATTAGTCACTGCATCTTTAACTATAAACTTATATCTGCAGAGAACTGGAAATCTTTTGCAAACACCCTATCACAACAACTCTTATAGCATAAAACTCCTATCAATAGTGAAACTGATAAAAGCATTAAAACAACTTGGCACAAAAATCAATGCTCTATTATTTATTCTGCTTCTTACATTATCCTTAGTAAAGTCTCTCACAAATGTAACTACAATCATCAATACTCACCTTACAATACCCTACTACATTTATCTTTTAAAAAACTTGGTCATATTATTAAACTTGTTAAATACTCACCTAACATTCTGACATCTCTAACATTAATCAAAATATTTCTCAAATTAACAAACAGGCACTATATGACCTTTAACTACTTAATTCTACCAATTCATCCTGTATCCAACTATGGCTTCAACATGCTTACTCTATCCGAAACAACTTTTTCATGCTTATTACCTTAAAAACTCTCTTCTACTTTGACAACAAATCAACAAAGTTACTGACGAAAGAGGTACTATTCTTACATCACATCCTACACAATCTATCAATAGCATTCTTAATCACTATCATCAACCTGTTCTTCTCTCTAATATAAAATTGCCTAATGAGCTTATAACTGATTCACTACTCATTAAACAGCATGTTCAATTACATTTTCATGACTAGACTGCATTCAGACCCATTAATGAAACTCTTTTTGATAATTTTTGATAATAATACTATTCTCTACTATTTCATATTAACCCAACCTGATACCAATCTCTGAACTCCCCTATTACAAATAAAGAACTCTCTCAAACTCTCTTTCAGCTTCCTAATAACAAAGCCTGTAGTCTTACAGGCATTAGTTATGAAATGCTTAAACATATTAGCTCTGAATGTATTTCTGCTATTATTAATCTCTTTAACTGTTGTCTTCTTGAAAATAGAATTCCTAAGCAATGGAAACATAGTAGAATTTATCCTATTTACAAATGTAACTCCTTTGATGGTGATCTTAATCTTACTCAACCTATTAGTCTTGCTAAACATATTTGCATACTATATACCAAAATTCTCACAAATAGGCTAAGCACTATATTTTTTTCTAATTCTATCTTCTCACCTTTCAATTATGTTGCACTTCTTAACAATAGTATTTCAATCCCTATTTACATTCTCAATAATCTTATTGAAGATGTTATTTACAATCATAAAGACATTTGGCTACTTTCACAAGATATGAGTAAAGCATATGACTCTGTCAACTTTACTCTTTTTAAACATTCATTTACTCATCTGGCACTCCCTTTATCTATTATTAATATCCTCTCCAATCTTTTAACTGATCATCACAACCAAGTTATTACTAATCTTGGCCTTATTTCCTCTTATCCTGTTCACAATGGTATTGACCAAAATGAAACCATTACTTCTCTATTATGGTGCATATACTATGATTCACTTATCTTATATATATATATACAAATACCTGGTTATACTTTACAATCCTCTTGGACTACCAATCTCAAACTCCAAACATTTAACTTACTACAAAAACAATGCTCTGTTTTGGTATATATAGATGATACTCTTTGGGTTGCTTCATCACAAACTAAGCTTTCTAATATATTATTCATAGCTAAATCATTTTATGCTATGACTAACATTCAAGTTAACCTTACAAAATCTATTCTGGCTACCAATAACCCTCTATCTCAATACACCTCTATCCCCTATAATAATCATCTTCTTTCACTACATTTTTCTAAACAACTCTTTAAATTTTTAGGTTGCTGATTCATCTTAGACAATAGGCAATCTAAATAAACAAAACTGCTTATTGCTAAATCCTCTCATCTTATCCAAATTGCTAAAACCAAATATATTACTGACTCACATGCCTGCTATATTATTAACACAATCATCATTCCTATTCTTGAATATTATCTTTAAAACATTGTAGTTAGTTAGCCTACCTGCAATAAAATCTTTACTCAGTATATCAGTCTTGTTAAACTTAAAGCTAAAATTTGCTGTACAATATCCTCTAGTACTTTTTTACATTCTCATATTTACAACATCAAACACATCTGGGACATTTAATTACAACACCATATCTCTAAACTTCTCAAATAACTCAATAACTCTGACCTGTTAGGCATATCAATTCACATTCAAATTTAACAGCTACAAAATAACCTCTAATCTCTTACTAATATTTTCTTACATTCTAATTCTATTATTAATAGTCCTACTCATCTAATTACAAATTTTAAAATTATTCAGCTTATCAAGCATATTGGCTAGACATTTTCTATTAATCTAACCTATAACATTCCTTTTACTCTAAATGATGAAGCTATCTCTATTGAATCTCTTCTTTCTTCTTATTCCAAATATTCTATTTTCAAAAAACAACTTAGACATCACAAATTACTCTTTCTTAACCAACTTACTATATATGATAATTTATGTTTATTACACTAGAAACACATCTTTTCTAGATTAAATAAGCTTCTAAAGGTGTTGTACCTCAATGGTTCACTATTCTTGAGGACATTACAACAAGTTATTCTCATGAACATACTCTATATAATCATCTTAACTTACCTCAAACAAACTACTTTTCATATACTACTGGTTACTTCACCTTTAACATCAAACCTTGGCTACTTACTGTTCTTAATGATCAAATAATTATTGGCAAGGTCAGAAGACATAATAACCTACAGGCCTTATTCTTATTACTTACTAGCACTGCTCTTATCAGTTCTAGTTTTTAAACCTATATCCTACTCCTCTCTTTACTACTATATTATGTTCTAAATATTATCTTAACTCTAATACAATTGCCAACAAATGCACTATATTTATTCTTATAAACCTGGCTACAAAACTACTCTGACATATTAACACTAACAAAACTCTTAAGCTAAATGCCAACTTTCTTGATATTGCATACTCTGTAGCTATTTGATATCCTTTATATATTCTATTCCCTCTTTTACTAATAATCAACTCACAATAATTAGCTTGCATCTTTTAGTCTAATCAACTTATTAATAGCTTACAGTCTATTGCTAATTCTAATCATAACTTAACCACTATCTTATTTTATACTGATAGTTCTGTTATTGAGCTTGGTACCTCTCAATGCTCTATGGGCATAGGTTGGGTTCATGTTGATAATTTTGCAACTATTCACTCATTCTAGGTACAAGTTAAACTTTGGCTATGCTCTTTTAAAGCTAAAATTCTTGCTATTCTCTTAGCAATTATAACTGCTCCTAGAAACTGCTCTGTTCATATCATTACAAACTCACAATCTGTTATCTCCAAATATTATAATATCTGCTTATTAGCATCTAAACTTTCTCATACTCATACTCTATACTTCTCTATTTGGCAAACTCTTATTAACTTCATTAACTTATACAACATTCAGCTTACTTTTCACAAAGTTATTGTACACCAAGATAATCCATTTAATAACCTTGCTGGTCAACTTGCTCATAGTCACCAAATACTATTCTATTTAACATTCTTAACTAACAATCCTTACAATCCTGCCTATACTTTATTTTTTGACCAATTTCCTATTGAGATTCTCATTTAATGCTCCATTCATACTATTTGTCAAGCTCACATTATAACACTTTGAACATCCTAGCACCATTTTCAACAATGGTCCACTATTGCTTCTAATATCAACTGGGAGGCCACTTGGCTTTACATTAATAATAATCAAAAAGTTTCTAACTTTGCCTATAGTTTCATTCCTCTATTCTCAAAACCTTTTATGTTAAAATTCTCTTGGATGAACTACCTGTTCCTCACACTCTCCACAAATATAACTTCTCTTATTCCCTTCTCTGTCATTAATGCAATTAAACTAGTTTTTCATTACACTTGACTCTTTGTCCTTCTACTCAAACAATTTATTACTTAATTTCTAATTCTCTTAATTGCATCTTAAATGCTACTGTTCTTGACATGTTCTCCAATCTGGTTTCTAATTTATATCAAGAAATTCTTACACTTAACAGTTTTAAACTGCATAACTTTTCTTATATATGATCTTTCATTTCTACTTTATCTGGCTTAGTTCCTATTGACCTTATTTCTACTATTTATAATATTTCTATTCCTTATTGTACAGCTATCTCATTTTTTATTAAATTTCTTCTTCATTTAAACCAATATTAACCTGTAGTTTTTTCTTTGACCACAGCAATAACAAAAGCTGGTCAACTATAGTATAATGACTATAACTTAATAGAACTTATACAAAAGTCTACATAAGACTTAACAAAATACAGAGTGATTTGGGATTTTAAGCCAGAGGCAACAATAGATAATATATGAAGATACTAAATATTGCATTCAGTTTATTAACTATGAAATGTATGAAGACACTTAACTTTCTTGAAGAGTCAAAAAGTAGTGCTTTTATAGATATTTTATATGTATAAATAATTACAATAAAGACTATTCTATTGCTAATAATGCTATTTATAGTAATAAGAACTAATAGATATAATAGATTTAATATATATAATAGATATAATAGATATAATAGAAATGATAGATCTGTTAGAAATAATAAATCTAATAAAAATGTAATATCTGTAATATCTGTAAGATCTATAAGATCTGTAAAAAATGTAAGACAATAATGTAAGCCAATCAGAATAAAGTTATATGTATTATAATTAGTGCTTTTCATCAAAATCATTCTGATCTCATGATCCCATGATCAGAATTACAAGAACTTGTGCTTTTTAGAATCATCTTGGTAAGCTGAATCCAATGATGGTTATTTCATCCAAATTGGTTTGGTATATCAAAAGTTATGGTCAAAAATGTGTACAACTCTTAATGTTAATACCACCAAATATACAAACAAATATGGATCTCACATTGTATTTTACAATTAGCATAGTCTTCAATTACATATTCTACAAACTCAACTCATAATTCTTCTTTTAACCTATCATTATCTCCAATCTCAATATCACAAATTATTATTAAAATTAATCTTTGAACTATCCAATTGATTAAATATTATATCTCTTTCTCATTTATTATTACTAACACTCAAATCTAGATGAGCCTTAGTCACTTTTGTAGGTTTAGATCACAGATTATATGTCTGAGTCTTTATTCTTCATATATAATTTAAAAGCAAGCTTTTCTTTATAAAAACTTTAATTAAATTTCAATAAAGTTAAAAGCATGACCTTATCATTAATATTTAAAAAAAAAAAAAAAACCAATTTGAATCTTATTTCAAGATATGAGTAAAGCATATGACTCAGTTAATTTTATTCTTTTCCAAAAATCTTTACAATGTCTTGCTCTTCCTAACTCTATAATAAATGCTATTACTAACATCCTTCATGATTGACAAAACCAAATTATTACAAATCTTAAACTTACTCCATTATATCCTGTATACAATGGCATTGATCAAGATGAAACTATTATTTCTCTCTTATGGAGAATCTATTATGACTCACTTATCTTATACATTTATAACAACTTCAATGGCTATACTACACAAGTCTCTTGGCTAACTAACCTAAAACACCAAAATATAATAAGCTTAGCTCATACTGCTCAGTTCTTACCTACATGAATAATACTTTTTGGATTGCATTCTCATAACAAAAACTATTACAAATCTTTTCTGCAACTAAATCAATTCCTCCAAATCTGTACTTACAACTAATAATAAACAAACTAACTATATTCTTATCATATACAATAACCATCCTCTTAATCTTCATCTACTAAATAAATCATTCAAATTTCTTAGATGTTAGTTTATACTTAATAACAAACAAGCCAAACAAACTAAACTTATAACTGCAGAATCATCACACCTTGTTAAAATCGCAAGTACTAAACAAAT
This sequence comes from Cetraspora pellucida, assembly GCA_910591915.1. Classification (NCBI taxonomy): domain Eukaryota; kingdom Fungi; phylum Glomeromycota; class Glomeromycetes; order Diversisporales; family Gigasporaceae; genus Cetraspora; species Cetraspora pellucida. Next base: position 15,180 of record CAJVQA010004835.1, read on the forward strand.
TACTAATATACATACATGTTACATTATCAATATTGTTATTATTCCCACAATTGAATATCAACTATATAATATTGTTTTTAATCAATATACATGTAACAAAATGCTTACAAGTCATATAGAACTTGTTAAAAGTAAAGCCAAACTTAGTCGCACAATTCTTATTAGCATATTACTTCACCCTTAGCTATATAATATCTATAATATATGGGATATTTAACTACAACATCATATTACAAACTTTACCAAAAGACTTAATTCTTCTGATCCATAAAAATAAGTACTCACATTAGGCTTCAGCAACTTTAGAACAACCTGTGGTCATCTACTAGTATTTTGATACATGATAATCTTATCATTGATAATTCTAACAAACATACTATTAATTTTAAAATCATCTAACTCTTTAATCATCTTGGTATTACATTTTTATCTAACCCATTATATAATATTCCATATACTGTTCAAGAAGGATTTATTTCACTTGAATTATTATTTTCATCACATCCAAAATACTCAACCTTCAAAAAACAACTTAGATACTATTGTATCCTTTATTTAAACCAACTAACTATATTAACAACTCATGCCTTTTAGACTAGAAACATATATCTACACATATAAACAAAATTTCTAAAGGCAAACAACCACTTTGGTTCAATTATCTAAAAGATCAAACTACAAGTCATTCATACAATCACACTCTCTACCAACATTTACACTTACCTAATACAAACTACTATAGTTATTCAACTGGACATTTTTCTTTAAGAAAAAACTATAGCTTATTACAGTACTTGATAACCAAATCATTATTGGCAAAGCCAGAAGACAGCCCTTTTCTTCAGAAACCATCCTTATTACTCACTGGCATTGCTATATTGAACAACAATTTACTCGTTTATATTCACTTTTACCTATTTAATTATAAATATGCCTAGGTTGCTCTCTTAATTCTTATACAATCTCTAACAAATACACAATCAATATTCCTATCAATCTCTCTTTAAAATTTTTTGGTCGAGTTAATATATACAACAAAACTCTTAACTTCAATACTAATCATCTTGATCTTATATACTCTATTGCAATTCAACATCCTATTTAAATTCCTAACTCCCCTAACATCAACATTATAACTTACTTAATTCTAACAATATTTAAATCCAGTACTTTAACAAACAACCTTCAAAAAATCCCAACTACAATACACAACTATCAGAACTTCACTTTTATACAGATGGCTCTGTCATCAATCTGGGTACCTCACAATGCTCTATAGACATCAGATGAACCCAAATTTTAAACAACAATATACTGCATACCTTCTAAGCCCAAATAAGATACTGGCCTTGCTTATTTAAATCTAAGCTTACTGCTATCTTAATAGCTTTTATTACTGCTTCTAGAAATTGTACTATACACATATACACTGATTCATAGTCTGTAATCTCTAAATATCACAGTCTTTCAAACTCAACTCATACTCTACTTTATACACATGTACTATACTTTTCATTATAGAATACACTTATTAACTTAGTCAAATCATACAACATGCATATTATTTTTTACAAAGTTACTGCTTATCAGGACAATCAGTACAATAACCTTGCAGACCAACTCGCACGCAGTTATTACAATCTGTTATATCTTATCTTTATGTTCTAAAATATCTACAATTTTGCATATACTTTAAATTTTGAAAACTTCCCTTTAGAATTACCTATTCATCACAATATCTATACAATATATCATGCACATATTTATGCATTATAGATTACACAAAACCACTTTCAAAAATAGTACAAAATCCTTAACCAAGTTAATTGGCAAG
>CAJVQA010004836.1:0-17011 GCA_910591915.1 Cetraspora pellucida
ATAAATTAGTCTGAGTCTTATCTCTTAATTAGACATATAGTAATAGATAATGTATAATGTAAAAAGTTGTACAAACTATAACAATATGTTCGAATAAACAGACCTGAGGCATGACCTCACCTTAACTCCAAAAAAAAAAACAAAAAAACTTTCTGTTATAATAGTTTACTGATATTTTATAATAAAGATAAATATGATTATATTATTTTAATTATTTATAAGTAATATTTTAGTTAATTGAATATATTTAATGCAATATTTGATGATATTTTTTTATTAATAGTTGAATATTAGCTTATTTGTAAAATATCAGTTCATGATATTTGGTAAATTTAAGAACAATATAATATATATTTTTATATATAAAAATATCACTTTATTATACAATATTTATTTATTAAATATTTAAATTTACTTTAGCTAATATTTATTTTTTTTATTTTTTTTTTAGATAAGGTTTTGTTTATATCTTTATTAATTTGTTAAAAAAGCATTTAAGAGCTTTTTTGGATATAAATTACAAACTTATTTCAATTACAAATATATTACAAAAATAAAGCTCAAACTATAGACAAATTTTTATCTAATTTATAATATTTGCAATCTAAATCTACTAAAGTGGTTAAAGCTCATCTAAATTTGATAATATAAGATATTGTTTGTAAAGTAGCTATATAATATTCAATATACAAATCAAAGGTTAATTTTATAAAGTATGTTTTTTAGTGATAGGCAGTTATTATTTTCTATATAAAGTTAGTTAGATAGACTGCATAATTGGCAGGCTATATAGTGTAAGTTATAATGTTAATTAGAGTAATTATAGAATCTTTTATAGGTTGTAAATCTGTTATTTAGTATAATATTATTGTCTTTTTTTATTGTGCTAATTTAGTAATATATGGTTTCTATATATAATTATATATTTTTTATAATATTTTAGTAAGCAGTTTGGTAGTTATTAAGATTGCAGTTTGATGTAATGTAGTATAGAGTCTAATTGTAGTAATTAGATCTGTTGGTATATATTTTTGTAGTATTGTATATATGCTAATTTGTCTTTGATAAATGTTGTTAACTAATAGGCTGTTATATTAAGATAGTAAATAGTATAATTGTTGTAATTATGATTGTATAATGTCTAGTAATGAGCTATTGTTAATGATTTTAAAAATTGTTTCTGTAATAATGCTAGTAAGATTTGTTAGGTTAGAACAAAGTAGCCAGTACAATAAATATTTTGATATTTAGCAAATAATATAGTTGTTGTGCTAAAAGCTGTTTGGATATAGTTCATAAAGATGATATAGGGTTGATAAAATATTAAATAGTATTTTGATCTTAAATAATTTACTTTAATTAAGTAAGAAGTTGATATAGTTATTTGTTTATTTAGTATTGTTGTTAAGATATAACCATGTTGCATTTTAGTTAATTTGTAATAATAGTAAAATAAAATTTTTTTTTTCCCTTAAGCAGTCATACTAATGTTTTATTAAGATTTTAAAATTATATTTGCAATTATATAAATATCTTTAACAACTAAGCCTAGCATTATCCAGCTACCTTAGTGATACCTAAGTACAATCTGCTGCATTACTTTAAGCAAAAGTAAGCTGCTTGTCTGACTACTTAAAATTTATAATAAAAGGATCTTCTTCCTTTTATAACAAGCTTTAAAATTGTTTTTTGTACTTCTTTTCTAATTTGTTTTTTTTTTTTTTATTACTTGCAGATTTAGTTTCTCTTTTTTACTTAGTACTTTTTTTTCTTTTTTCTTTATTTTTCTCACATTTATTGATCTTCTTATATCAGATTCTTTATACTTGTTCATAGAATATGTTTCAGGCTGTTCTTGCTATTACATTTATGAACTGCTGCCTTAACTTGTACTTAGAAGCTGCCTTAATTTGTTCTATATTTTTTTTTAAAACAAGATTTTTAATTAGTGCCTTTTTTATTTTAATTTCTTCTGCTTCTGTTTTCCAAAAAAGCACTGTATATATTATTTAGAGGGGACTCAAAGTTTTTCTTTTTTCTTTAACCCCTTCTAGGCTATTGCAATGGTCACTTTTTGGATTCTTTTTTAAAAATTTCTTTGTTCTTTATATGCTGTCAAATATGCCTGTATTTTTTTTGTTTTATCTTGATACACTTGGCACTTCATTGTTGTATATATATCAGGTTTTTTTTTGTTAAGTTCTTCTAGAATTGAAAGTTTATCTATTATGCTCTTTATAAATGTACTTCTTTTGGCACTACTTCTTCTTGTTGTGTAGTGTACTTCTTTAAATATCTTCAGTCTATTCCAAAAGTATGTTCAATCATAAATCATAACTTCTGTTTCTAGTTTTACTTCTTGATTGCTTTTATTTCTTTTTATTTTGCTCTTAATCTTATATTTGTTATCAATTTGCACAGCAGTCTTGTTGATATATCAGTACATTTGTTTTTCTATTTTAAGCAGTACTTTATCTCTTTGCAACTAACTTTTTTAGCCTGTATTATCTCTTTACTTGTTGCACTTTTTTTTACTAGACTATTAGCTTTATTATTCTATTTATATTTACTGTAGCTCTTAACTTTAATAAACTCTATTTGAATATTTTTTGTTATAATAAGCTTTTTAATTTTTATTACCCATATTGCATTCTTCTTTTTAAGAATTTTATTTCTGCATACTTGTTCTAAATCTCTACTAATGTTTCTTATTGCCACATTGCTATTTGTATATATTTCTATTTGCTTTCTCTTAGTATTATTAAAATTGCTGCTTATATTGCTACTAACTTAGCCATTGTCAGTGTTTGCTATCCTTTTAGATCTAATGCTATCTTTTCTTTTGACTATTCTTGTGTTTTATCTGTTTGCATCCACCTTATACCTATACTATCTCTGCTTCTTGTATCTTCTTTAGTTTTTAAGTTTGTTGCTCCATCTGTGTATATTATATACTTGTTCTTGTTTCTTGTTATATTCCTTCTTAAAACTTTTATTATTTCTTGGCTAATGCTGTTTTTTAACTTTTGTTATCTGATTATCTCTACTTCTGACTCTTCTATTATTCTTAGTCTTTCAAATTTCTGTTCTTTTATTACTGGTTTGTTTGTTTTTATTATTTCTGTTATTTGATTTATTGCTATCTTGATCTTGTTGCTACCTTTTTTTATCATACATCTAAAATCACATTGATTCTGTTATTTACTCTTATCTATTGTTGGTGGCTATCTTCTTGGTATTCTTTCTTTCTTATATAATCCTTATATCTGTTAATTTTAATAGCTAATTCACTTTCTTTACTCTGCATTTGCCAATATTTTACTAGTATTTTTTTTTTCTTAACTATCTTTTCTAACTGTTAATTGTTCTGTACACTATATGTTACTCATTCTTTTCTTCTTTTGTTTTCTGAGATATACTCTCATCTTATTTGCATTGCTTAAGTATTTTGCTTGATTGTTTTAAATTATCTTTTAACTTTTTTATTTTTTGGTTTAATAAGCATTTCTAGTTCTATTGCTTTGAACTATTCTGCTTTTTTTCCTTTATTTGATAGACCTTGATAACTTTTTAGCTGCTATTATATAATTAATCTTTATCTTTTTGTATTTATTAGCTGGTTTAGCTATATTAAGCCTACTTTGTTTATTCTAGTACTACTTTTTTCTGTAACTGTGTATTTATAAGTTCTCTTATTTTGATTTTATATCTAAACATTGTCTATAAATTGCCTTTTGTTCTTATATTTATATTAAGCTTTCTTGCTTTTAGTAATATTAGACAAGCTAAGTTACTTTTCCAACCTTCTATATTTTTTGTTATCTTTTCTATTTTTTATATATCTTTTGTTAAACCTGCTTTCTGGCACCCTTGTGTTATTCTTTGTTTTGTTAACTATCTAAGACTATTTTGTCTGTTTAGTCTTGCTAATAGATCACTTATTTGTTTTGTTGTTAATTCTTGTCATAATGTTTTGCAGCTACCAAAATCTTTGTGTTTTATTATACAGTTTTCTAATATTCTTTGTAGGTTGCTCTTTTGCTTCACTAAACTTATTATTAATTAATATATTTCACTTATACTTTTTTCTAACATTTTTGTTAGCTATAGCATATAATTTAATTTTGGTATGATTACTATATTGTTTATATATGCAATCTGACTTATTGTTATTTTTTTGTATCTAAGATCTCTTATTGTTTGGCTAATTATTCCTTTAGCTTTTTTTTTATTAGCATTTTACTTATTCTGTTATTTAGTCATATTTTTAATGAGCAAACTATCTTGTTTTTTGCTTCTTTTGTTATCTTGCTTCCTTTAAAAATTACTTTTTTTTTCTTTTTTACTTTCATATTCATTATTAACAGCTTTGATTTGGATTTATTTATCTCTATATCATTTATTTTAAAAAATTCTTCTGCTATTTTTAATATCTTTATTAGCTGTTTTTTACTATTTGCAATTCATATTGTATCATTTATATATGCAATAGCTGCTTGGCAGTACTTTGTAATGTTGCTGCATTGCATTCCTCTTTTGATCTATTGTTTTACTATATATCTTAAATTTTTATCTTCTTGTATTTTCTTTAATAGTGGATTATAAAAAAGTTACCATATTAATAAAAATATTACTTTTTCTTGATCTATGCTGTCTTCTGCTATTATCTTTTTTGTTAGGCCATAAGTTGTGATAATTTTTAGTTGTCTTTTATAAAACAGATTCTAAATAGATTTTATTGTTCTTTTAGGCACTTTAACTTTTTGCAGTGCTAGTTCTAGACTTTCAAGTAGAACTGAGTTAAATGCTTTTTTAATGTCTTGCAGAAATATCTATATTTCTTTACTCTTTTCTTCTGCTTTTTTCATTATCATGTTGAGAATATGTACTAGTTGTTTTGTTGAGTTGCCTGGAAGGCCTGCATAGTTTAGTCCTTTGAGTATTTCTTTTTTTGTAAATACTTTAGCAAATCTTTTTGTTACCACCTTTGTTACAACTTTCCTAAATGTTTCTATTAGTGCTATCAGTCAAATGTTGTTTAAAAACTATATTTTTACTCAACATCTTTAAGTATTGAATAAACTTGTGCTATCTTTTATTTAGTTAATATCTTTCCTTCTTCTAGACATAGATTTGCAAAGCCTCTAAATACTTTTTGTGTTTTCTTTTCTGCTTACTTTATTAGAATATAACTTATATTTAATATATCTAGAGCTGTTTCTGTTTTTAGTTCTCTTAATGTTTTTTTTATTCTTTTTTCTTAATTTCTCTTTCAACTTCTGTGTACTATTCCTTTTTAATGTTTTTTTATAGTTTATATATTTTTTTTTATTTTTTTAATATCTTTTTTAATCTTGTATTTCTCTTCTTAAATTGTTTTTTGTAGTATTCTGCTACTCCTACTCTGACATCTTCTGAGCTTGTTAGCAGATTTATTTTTTCTTCTGTTTGTTTGATAAATCTGTTAAGTACTATTTTTTTATAGAGCTTATTTAAAAAACTTATTATTATTTTTTTCTGATCTGTTCTGATTATTTTACACCTTTTATCTATATTCTCTTCTATTTGTTTTTTTTGTATTCATTCTCAATCTTTTTTTTTCTTTTCAATAATAGCTTTTTTCAATTTTTTATATTTTCTATTCACATATTTGACCATTGTTTTTGTAGTTTTGGCAGTTTTGCACCAATTTTTTTGCTAGTATCTTTAATTGTTTATTTAGTTTGCTTCTTTTCTCTTCTGTTACTGCTTATATTCTTTTAGCTTTTGCATGCTTGATTAATTTCTGTAACTTGACAATGCTTTCTTTTTGTTGCTATTCTTTCTGACTTTTTCTCTTATTAGTTATCATATTATATACTTTTTTCTTGAGTAAGTATTTACTTGCTATCAAAATAATAACTTCTTCTATTATATTCCATATATTGTTTATTTTTTCTGCTTTTCTCATCTTGTTTTGTTCTTTTTTTGTGAATGTCTTTTAGAATCTTCTTTATTTCTAACAATTTTGTAACTCTTATGTATAATTTTTTCAATCTTCTAATTTTGCTTAATTATATAAGTATACTGTTCTTGACTACTTTTTTTTTTTAATCTTTGCCTTATTTTTAACTGCTATCATATACTTAATTCATATTTCTGCTATTACTATCTTGTGGTCACTCTTTGTAATCTCTTTTACTTCTTTGATTTCTGCCTTTTGCAGATTTGAGACTAACCTATCTGATATCTATATATAGTCAATTCTTGTTACTGCTTCTTCATTTAACTATGTGTATTGTTGACCTGTTAGATTCATGTTTCTATACATGTCTCTAAAGTTTTGTTTTTTTATCTAATTGAAAATTGGCAGCCTTTTGTAGTTTGTTGTTTTTGGATGTTGTCTGTTTAGAATATTGTTCACTATGTGATTAAAATCACCTATTATAATAATTTGTGTTTGTTTTTTTCTCTTTAAAATTGTTTTTACAATTTTTTGTTGAATGTTTTTCCTTATTATCTTATTATTTGGTGGTATATATGTTACATCTAAAGTAGCATTTATCTAAAGTAGCCACTTTATATATCTAATGCATGCATGAAGATCTAATTTTAGGAGCTTAATTTTAGTTAGGCACTACTTCAAATAAATCACTACTTCAGATACAACATATATACTATAATCACAACTAACTTCAATTATTTGAAGTATAGTATAATCTCTATTATATATTCACATATTTTTTTAACTGTATCTATATGCTTTTCTTATTGTTCATTAATTATAATTCCAATGTCTGAACCTTTCTTCTTATTTTTAGCTGCATTTGTTCAAAAACCTACATATCTTTTGTCTACTGTATATGTTAGGAACTTACTTTCTCTTTTTGTAAAATTTGTCTTTATAATTTCTATTATTGAAATTTCCTTTTCTTTTGTTTAGTTAAGTAGATTTTCCAATTTTCAATTCTTGGTTTTGAGTCCATTAACATTATGACATACTAGCTTTATTTTTTTTCTCTTCTTTTTACTTTTCTTTTAGTGATTTCTATTCTATTTTTATACTTTTAACTCTTTTTTCTTTTCTACTATTCATGCTTTCTTTTTGACAAAGAGTTTCTACTTCTTTTCTTTCTTTAAAAACCTTTCTTTTATTCAGTAAGAACTCTTTGATCTCTTTGTCTATATTCATTAATTCAACTGTAGTGCTCTTAGAAGCAGTTAGGTTGTTCTATCTTATTTTTCTCTCTATTTTTTTCTAGTCTTTCTAGTATTAGACCTAACATGTTATTAATATGTGAGGTTCTTTCTTGTAGCCCTCTTTGGACTATCTTTTTCTTCTTTGTCTTTTCTTAACTCTGGTCTTTGGTTGCTACATTTCTTTTATCTTGTAATTTGATTCTGTAGTTTTTATTTCTCCAATCACTTTTGTTTTCTTTTAACTTTATTTTCTTTTTGTATCTATTTATTAGATCTTTTGCATTTTCTTGCTTTTCTTTTAAACTTGTATTTTCTTGTATCTTTCTTTCATTCTTTTGTATTTATTGCTCTTTGCTGCTACCTTTTTGTATTTTTTTATCATCTCTTTAGGTTTTATATTTTCAGAACATTAAAGTTCCATTATACTAAACTTTTTTTTAGTAGCTATATTTATGTTTGTTTGGCTTTTGAATGATACTACTATATAATCTCTTGGCCTTTCCCATCTATTCAGTAGTATATATACTGCCATTGCCTTTCTAATCTTGAGTTCTCTTAGAAGAATTTGTTCAGATATTCCTTTGATATTTATTTTAGTTTTGCTATAAACTGTTTTTTTTTTTTTTTTTTGCTTTTTTTACCTACTGTCATTTTTGCTAGTTTTCTATTTCTCAATGCAATTACCTATAGGAATATCTGTTCAGTCTCTTCTTTAACTTTAATTACTGCTGTCATCCTATATGTGCTTCTTTTTATTTTGAATAAGAATATATTTTCTACTTTTCTTACTAGATACTTGATCTTTTGCTCTGAGATTTCTTTTGGTAGATCCCATACTATAAGTGTTACTAAGTTTTTTTTACTTTTTATATCTGTGTTCTCTTTTCTTTAGCTTTTCATTTTGCTTTTTATTTTACTTTTCTTTTCTATATCTTTTTTTTTTCTATTATTTTCTCTTTCTTTTTTGTCTTTTTTTTTTTTGTCTTTTATTTTTATTTTTATATTTTTTTGTATTAGAGATCATTCTGAACCAGTTATTGTGTTTTTTTTTAATCTTGTTAATTGCTTCTTCTCTACTGTGTTTACAATTAAAATTAACTACAATTCAAGCATTATCCTTCTTGAACACTTCTTTAACTTCTATCACATGTTTGTTAATTATTAGTAGTCTTTCTACAAACTTTGTTCTTTCTTTTTTTGAGCTGCCTAGTATATTATATGCTAGTATTTTTGTTATATATATTAATTTTTTGCTGCAATCTCTGTTTACAAGTGACCATATACTTTGTTCTAATAGTGTCTTTATAAAGCTGTTTCTCTCTATTTTATAGTTTTATTTCTTTCTTCTTTCTTCTTCTTCTTCTTGACTTCTAATTGCTGCTATTATGTCTTGACAATCTTGTTGTATTACATTTGTTTTTAATGTTTAATTTCTTTTTCTATGTATTTGTCTATTGTTGTTTTCATTGTTATACTTATATCTTCTGTATCTTTTGTGTCTTTTTTATTTCTTCTTCTTTTTTGTTGTTTTTTTTCTTTTTGACTTGTGTTCTGTTATAATTTTTTTCCTCTATTACTATGTTTACTGCATCTGTTATTTGTTATATCTTCTTCATATATATTTCTAATATGGTTACTTTTTCTTTTGACATCATTTGATTTTCTTACTGTTCATGCTTTTTACTACTATTAGATGTTGGCTTATACAATTTATTTCTTCTGCTTATTTTTCTATACTGATTAGTTCTTTCATATCTACTTTAATTATTGTTTCATATATTTTTCTTAGATTATTATTTTCATTAAGTCTTTCTTCCATAATGCTGCTGCTACTATATCTCTTACATTAAAGTAGTTGTTTCTATTTGCTAGTTCTTGTTCTAACTCTTTGCTATCTATAAGTTTTAGTACTACCTTTGCTCTTTCACTTACCAACTTTAGTATCATAGATTCTTCTGGTTTTATTTGTATTAACATTTGGCTATATTTGTGTAACTATTTCTAAATGTTTCTATTACATGCACTTTGTAATACTTATATATTTGTTCTGCCTATTTCTGTACATATTTGTTTTCTTATGTACTTATATAGTCCAAAACAATCTGCAATTTCAGGTCAATACTGTTTTCTCAAAATTTTTTTTTTGATTTCTGTTTCATTAAGCTTGTCTTCTTTTTACTTACTATGTCTTTTTATTTTTCATATTGTTGCATTTACTAAGTTAGTTTTAAGTACTCTTTCTTTTTGTCTAAGTCTCTGACTGTTGTTTTGATACTGGTTTTTGTATAAAATTCAATTTTCTTTTTTGTAAGTTGGTGTTTTAGTAATTAGCAGAAAGAGTTAATGACAATAAAATAATTTTATTCATATAATATTGTGATAACTACATAGCAATTATATATGCATTACAGATGTTTTTAATAGCTTGTCTAGTAGGTTGTTCAATTATGTATTTTTTGTATTTTAAAATATATAAAATATTATATAAATTGTTATATATTAGGTCAAGGTATGCAGTAAAGTTATGGTTTATTGCTAGCTTATTAGCTTTATTATTAAATATATTGTTACTATATGCAAATATTTTGTAAAAAGTGATTGTATATTAATAAAATTAAATAGATTAAGTAGTAAATGCCAGATATGCCAATATAAATAAGAGTATTGTTTATTTACTAGAATTAGATAACTAGTAATTTTGTTAAACTTTGCAATAATTAATTGAAAGTCTATATAAATTTGTATTTTGCTATTGTATAAGCATATACAAATAGCAAATAATATTGTTATAAGTTCTGCTTTGTAAAATAATAACCAGAGTTTAATACAAAAAAAATATGATTAAAGTATTATGTTATTGTAAATTTGTATCTATATGATGTTTATAAAACATCTATTAGTAGTAAGATTAGTGACTGATCCATCTGTATAAAATATGAAGTTTGTATATCTTTTGTTAAGATTAGCAATTTTTTGAAGTTTAATAAAAGAAAAATTAACTTGAAATAAGTTAAACATAAGTATATTAGTAAGTATAATAATAGATAATAGTAAGATTGTTAAGGGTGACTATAAAGCAATAAAACAAATAAGGTCTAGGTAGTTTATATTTAAGTTAAGTTTTTTGTATTATTGTGTTTTTTCTGTTTTAGAAATTTTGTTGTAGAGTTAGCTAGAATATTAAAAGTGCAGTAATTTTAAATTCTGTTTGAGTTATATATGCATCTGTGCATCATGTATAATTGATAATTAGAAGTAGATAAAGGCCAGTATAGAAAAGGTCATGTTTGGTCAGCCAGTATGTAATTAAAATAGTATTATTATTATTATTGTATTTGTGTGCTTTTTCAATAATTTTTTCTTGGTAATTGTAGTTAAAAATAATTAGCTATAGTTTGAATTTAGAACTGTAATGACCTGTTATAAATGACAGAAAATTAGAAATAAAAAGGTTTAATAATAAGTTTATTTGTCTAGTATGGTTGTATATGATAACTTTGTTTTCTAATATAGTAAACTATTTGATTTTTGTCTAGTAAAAATTTGTTCAAGTTTGGATAAGATGTGTATTCAATCCAGAAGTATAAAGTTCTCAAATGATATAAGTTGTTCAAGATATAAACTGTATTTATTACATAACTGTTTTTTTGAAATTGTTATAGTTAGAGTGTGTATGTAGAAGAGTTTTAATTAGGGTGTATAGATATATTAGTGTATAAGATTGTGTTAAATAAGCAGAAATTGTAAGTTGCATGTGTCTAAAATGTTAAATTATTTGAAAAGTTGTAATATATTTATTAGCTCTATTTATAAAAGAGTTAAGGTGTTGAAGAATGTTGATAGTTGACCAAAGATTGTTTTGAAGTTGTTGTAGTCTTATTTGAGTAATGACTCTAAATAAGTCTGTCTTGTTAAGTCAAAAGAAAAAGTTGCTAATATGATGTTGTAGCTATATATCTTATATATTTTTGATTTCAGATATGTTGTAGTTGAGCATTATATTGTTAAGAGTAGTAACTAGAAGTTTAGATTTGTGTTTGGACACAGTAAGATATTTTGATAGGATCTTGTTATATATATTGTAAGATATGACTATATTATATATTTAATATTCAAAAATAGATATAATTATATTATTAATAACATAACTAGTTTGTCTGTTATTTATTTAGTTTGTATAATGTTTGTTAGTTCTAGTATTTCATGTACAATTATTCTAAATATAATGAATTGTATATTAGTTACTATATACTAGCATTCTAAAAACTTTAAAGATGTATTATAAGGCTGTGTTTGTATAGTAGTATTCATAAAATTAAATATAGGTATAGGTTTTGTATTAGATATTAAAATAGATTTGTTTAAATTAACTTTGATGTTTGCTATCTGATAAAATATTGAAGCTGTGTTTAAAATAGTTTGGAGTTGTTGTTAAGAGTTTGCAATCTATAGTATATTATCTATATAAGTGAAAATAAAAGTATTAGCTTGTATTTGTTAGTATTTAAGAGGAAAAAGTAAGGTTAGTCTTGTTAAAGCAGTAGTGTATTTTTTGAATTTTGTATAAATGTAATGAATTAGTAGGTTATAATATATTCTTTATAAGAAAGGAGTAATAGTTTCTTTTTGGTTGATTCTATCTTCTACTATGTATATAAATGTTAGATCAAAATTAGTAATAACTTAGTTAGTATATGAAGATAGTAAGTTGATAATTGTAAGAACAATAGATAAAGAAAGTTTGATTTTATGTAAGGCTTTTTTCAAAAAAGCAATGTTAACAAAGTCATAAGCTTTGCTTATATCTTATGATAAAAGCCAGAATAGTTTTTTGTTATATGATACATTTTTGATAAAGTTTTTAAATATATATATAAGAGTATTAGTGCTGTTGCTAGGCAGTGCAACATAGTTATAGAGATTAAATATTGGATGTTTTAATAAGATAAATAAGAGTCTATTTGTTAGTATTTTTGTATATAATTTTTTAGTATGTTTTATTAAGCTAATAGAATATATGTTGTTAAGATTTTTATCAAAGTTTGGCTTTTTTGATATTGAATAAAATTTCTGTTTTTTAATTGTTTAAAAATATTGTTTGTATTAAAACATTTGTTAATTAAATATATAATTGCATGTAGCATGTATAGTCTACAGTATTTAAGTATTTCATACCTTATTCCAAGAGGTTTACATGCTTTGTTGTTGAGCAGTTGTTTAACAATATATAAAACTTCTTCTGTAGTAATTAGTTGTAAAAATAGAGCATACCAGTTCATGTTGATAGAAGTTTTGGGTTGATATTTATTGGCCCAATGCAAGTTGAATATCTTGATTAGATAAGGTTGGTGTTTTGTTTATTAGTAGAAATATTGTTTTATATATAAAAGTATAGTTAAAGAGTTAGTTATAACATTATTTGCTATTTTGATATTATAAAGAATTACTGAATTAGTATATTAATTAAAAATACTATTAATTATTTTAGTTAGTTGAGTTAGTAGTTATTTATATTTGTTATCAATTGCTTTGTTAATATGTTAACAGAAATATTAGAAGTTTTCTAAGCTTTTAGTATAATATATAGCTTTCTATAATTGTTTTATTTGAAAGATCTATTGTGATAAGTATTAAAAGTTTGAAGAAGAGTATGCTATATTAAAATTATGTTTTTGGTTAATATTATAAATTTGTTTAATAATAGTATTAGTGCTTGGTTAGTAATATTTGAGTGAGTTTTTAACATTGTTTATAATATTACTAATTTGTTTAAGATCCTTATAGAGAGCTGTTGCTTTGGATAAAAAAGTATGAAAAGAGTGTTTTATAGTATATTTTTTGTTAAATATTTATTAAAGAGCAGCATTTATAACAGATATATAGATTTTGTACCAAAGTTTTTTTAATAGGTCTGTTTCTAGTATAAGTAAATTAATATTGTTTTGCATATTAGTATCAATTTGATTAGTAAATTCTTTCTATTTTTCTTTTGTCATTGCTTGGTAGTTGAAAGTTTTTCTTTTGCATTTATTTTTCTGTTTGGATTTAAGTACAAAAGAAAAGATTCATTGTAATATCAAAATTTAGTAATTACTATTAGTAGCTTTAGATGAATAATTTATATAAAATTTATTAAAAAAAGAAACTGTATGTTTACTGTCCCATATATAGTTAATTCTGCTTTGATATTTACTACTTTGTTAAGTAACATCAGTATTGTTAATGTGGCTAGCCAGGTCATATATATTTGTATTATGCAAATAGTTGAAAAGTTAATATTTGGTTGCATTAGAGATAGTATTTAGAGTAGCTAAATTAAAATCATCAAGAATAATAATATGTAATTGTTGCTATAAGGCTTGTTGTATTCATGTAATAATAGTTAATTGTGTTTGCTATCATGTTAGGTTGTTTGTAGATAAAAGATAAGTTAAAATAATTCTGAACCTGTAATCATGTTTGAAAAACAATTCTATTGTTATAGCTTCTTCTGAATGATTAAGTATATTATAGATATATAGTTGCAGATTATTATAAATTAGGATATATGTATCTTCTTTAAATGTAGAGCTATTTGATCAGTAGTATGTAAAGTATTGATTATTGTAGAATTTTTTGTTTTTAGTCTTTGCTATTTTGGTTTCAATTAGACACATTATTTGTAAGTTGTTTTGAAGACAGTATTCTTCTATTAGAAGTTTCATTTTTATATTGTTAAAACCTTGAATATTATAGGTAGCAATATTAAAATTAAGTGTTTCATATATTTGGGACTTAAGAGAAGTGTTGAGATACTGGTGTAGAAGCTTTTGATTAATAAAAATATATTTTAATAATAAGTGCAGTTCAGAAAATAAATAGATATAGGCTTTATTAATATTAGTATTAATAGAGAAAGTAGTTTGATGTTAAGATTATGTTGTTAAAGGTTTTAAGAAAGCAGCCAATAGTTTGGTCTTGTAAAATTAGAGATAGATTGAAGTATAAAAGAAATTTGTTATAACAGGTTTCAGAATTGTGAATATTTAAGAATTTGTAATTAACTTTTTTGAAATTTGTATTATAATTCTTAGAGTTATATAATAGAATAGTTTCTAAAAATAAGTAGTTATCTTTTACTAGAGTGCTTACTATTTGAAGCTCAGCTCTTACAGCTGTGAAAAGTTCTATAGTCTGCTCTGTGCATTAAGTCTAATCATCATTTGCTTGTTTTTTTATATTTATTTGATATTTATTTGATATATATTAATTTATAATTTATTATTTAATATACTATAACATTATATAAAAATATATAATAAAATATATAATATTTTTATTTATTTTTTTTTCATTTTATTTTTATCTCTTTTTTTATTTTTTTTTATCTTTTTTTTGTATTACATCTTTATTTTTATTTTTACTTTTACTTTCATCTTTACTCTTACTCTTATCTTTACCTTTACTCTTATCATCATCTTTACTATCACTATTATTTTTATTATTATCTACTTGATATACTTGTGAGTTTTTTTTTTTCTACTTGTATTAATCTACTGATTCTTATTGTAGGTGTTTTTGGTCTTGTTATTGATGAGCATGCAGTTGCTTTAGCTAATATACCTGCTGTTGTTGCTGCTAGTATTTTTGCTATTGTTGCTACTAGTATTCTTGCTATTGTTACTACTAGTATTCTTGCTGTTGTTGCTGCTGTTGTGCTTGCTGTTGTTGCCACTAGTATGCTTATTGTTGTTGCTGCTAGTGTGCTTGTTTTTGTTGCTGCTAATATGCTTGTAGTTGTTGCTACTAGTATGCTTGTAGTTGTTGTTGTTATAGTTTCTTGAAGACTTAGTAGAGAAGAACTTCTTTCTCTTCTTTCTGATTTAGTTTTTTTACTTTTTTTATATAATACAACTCTATTATTATTATCATTATTTTTTTTTTCTTTTACTAGTTTTTTCACACCAACTTCTTTTTCACTCTGCTTATGTTTGGCTTTTTTTTTTTATAATAAAGTCTTTTTTCTATTCATATAACTTTCATAGTATTATTTGTATATTCTATTATTTTTTAGTAAAAGTGACTTCATAAATAGATTAATACATTTGTGAAACAACTTTTTTAACTAAATATAATATTAATATTAATAAGATAGCTTATTGTTTAATATAACTATATTATTAAATTATTTAATATTATAATGCCAGCTAATTTAATATAATAAAATATAATATACAAACATGCTTTTTATACCACCACTTGTCTACATATACTAGTTTTTTTACTTTTTCTTTAACTTTTTTTGTTGCTTCATCATTAGTCATCTATACTTCATCAAAATAATAAGTATTACTACCTTTACTTCTTGTTAACAACTTTAAATCATTATATGAATATTATATAATTTTTTTATTACCTGATTTAATTAAATATATTAATACCTTATACTTTTTTTTTTTCTAAATAATAATAGTAATAATAATAATAATTTATATAATGCCTAATTTTATATTATGCTTATCTTATTTATTCTTGTATTTTTATTTATTCTGAACTAATTATATATCTTTAATATTGAACTGATATTTTTGTTACTATTTGTTTTTGCATCTTATAATATTATTATAATATTTTCTCAATTATAGCAGAATATTATTTGTAATCAGATAACTTTTTTATTATTGCTAAAATTAACTTTTGTCTTATAGCTTTTAACTATAAAGATCAGATTTTATTTATTTGTAGTTTAAAAGCAAATAACTCACTTTCTTCTGTTAATATTTTAATTTTATTCTAAAAAATAAAAATATTCAAAAAAGATATGAGCCAAATAATAATAATAATAAAAGCTTGAATCTGTTATTTATTTTATATTTGAAATTAATAATAGCTTACTAATATCTTTATCATTTAGTAATTTATTATGATAACAAATTTAAACCAATTAATAATAAAATATATTACATATTCATAGGCTATTTGTTCCTTTGTTAGTTGTTTTGAAAGCCAACTATTTTCAAAACTACTACTGCTAGAGTGCAAGTTTCTACTACTTTTTTTTGAACCTTTGCTAGCTATATTGCTAACTTATCTGTTTTTTGCTATTACTATTAGTAGTATTTGCACTACTAGAGCCTGAGAAAGATAAACTTCTTTTCTTACCCTTTGCTTTATTTTTAAGAGCATTAAGCACTACTTGACCTGCTTTTATAATATATTCTGTTATTACTAAAATAAGTTAATAATTTATTACTATTATATTAGCTTATTATAAGCATGTAATAATTCTTATATTTTTTTTTTATGCTTCCTCTTCTTAGCTATCTTGCTATTTTTAACTTTTAGTAAATACTTTTCTTTTCTTATTTTAATTTTTGAAAAATTAATAAAGATATTTTTATGATTAATTTAACTTGACAAGTACTAAATACCTTTCTTTTATAATTAAACAAATACTAAATATAAAATTTTGAATAATATAAATATTATATTAATACTATTATAATATTATTAATTAAATAAATAATTATATTAAAATAATATACCTTTTGCTTAGAAGATATATTTATAAACTTATTAGTTTTTAATTAATATAAGCTTTTGTAATATTCTTTTATACTTAAATAAAAAATTATATATTATAAATATTTAATAAATATCACAGGTCGAATGAATAAATAAAGGGTGAATAATAGGTAAATAACAGAAAAAAAAACTGCCATTATTCTACTTTATATCTGCCAAATAATGGCAGCATAACAGCAGCATAACAGCAGAATAACAGTAAAATAATAGGAGGTTTGTTAATATGAGTAACATAATAGTAACATAATAGCAAAATAATAGAACAGTT
>CAJVQA010004837.1:0-17006 GCA_910591915.1 Cetraspora pellucida
TGCCGATCTCAGGATCCAGTGATCAGAATCACATGATCTTGTGCTCTTTAGAACCGGCTCAGTGAGCTGAATCCAATAGTAGTTGTTTCATCCAAATTGATCCAGTGCATCAAAAGTTATGACCAAAAATGTGTTAAACTCTTAATATCAACACTATTAATCATTGATGTAGGTTTGTGTTGAAGTTTAAAGTATTTTTTTGCTATGTTATTATTAATTTGTTCTCTAATGTTTTTAATGTTTTCTAAATTGCATGCATGTTATAATAATTTTCATTCTGTATTAGCTAAAGAGATCCATTTAGGTAATAGTGCATAGTTACTTGGTATGAATAAAATATTAAGAAAATAAGAAATGTTAAGTTCATGAATTGTTTGATTGTGTTAAGTAGATATAGTTGATTGTTGCTAAATAGAAGCTTTGGTTTGTTTGATGATGTTTCTAAGTTTTTTAAGATAGAAGTGTAATTGTGATGCTTTTAAGAAGAATATATGTTGGAAGTTGTGTATAGTAAATTTTTTATTTAGAATATGTGTATATGCAGCAGAGATAATACTAGTTTGGATTTTGTGCCAGATTGTCTCAATAGAGACAGTTGTCTAAGTTGAGAGAGAAGTGTAAGTTGATTTTAGATTAGATAAGACTTGGTTAGTAAAGTTTTGTTAAAGTTCATTATTCATGTTTTTGTATTGGAATATTCTTTTTTTGGTGTTAGTAGCAGCTTTTCATTTGCTTATAAAGGCATAAGGGAATTCTCATATAGAAATAAGAATGTTATGATCACTACAAGTACTAGTATTTGGATTATCAGTAGTATATGATATGAGGTAACATAGTAAAGAATAGTTGGCCCAAATGTAATTAATATAGCTATTGTATTGATTACTATGCCAGATAGGTGTTGAAGTATTAGTATAAATAGCTAGGTTATACATGTTATTATGCTATAAAAAATGTAAAAATTTGGATTTGATAAAGAAAAATTAGAAGTTATTAGTTGCATTAAAGTTTTTCATAACAATAGTAGTATATTTTTACACTCAGCTTCTTGTATTTATTGTATAATAATGTTTTGAACCAGAAGTCTGAGTTGTGAATTATCACATGATAGGTAGGTTGATATAATACAGAATTTAAAATCATATTTGAAGAATAGATCAATTGTGATTATATAACTATAAAATTAAAGAATGTTGTATATGTGAGGTTTAAGATAGTTTTGTATCAAAATTGCTGTTCTAGCTTTAGAGTTATTGCAATATGACTAATAATAAAAATAATAAAAAGATTTTTGTAATTTTATAGTTGCATTATCCTAGAATATTTTTGTTTCAATTATATCAATAATGTTTATATTATGAGATAGATAGTAGTTTTTTCAAACTTGCTATTTAAGATCTTTATTATATCTTTTTATATTATGTATACATATTTAAAAGATAAAGGTTAATGGATGTAGTTATTGAATTATTTGTTTGTGTTGGATTATTAGAAGAAAATGAAAGTAAACTGTGATAATCTAAAGGTTCTGGTCTTTGAAATAAGTAAGAGATAGAGAAGAACTGGTGGTCTGAGAGTGCTGATATAGAAAAGACTAATGTTAATGTGTTTGATTTTAGTTGAATATTTGAATAGTGCCAAATCGCTGGGACTGATAAGATGAAATGATTAGATAGGGGTTTGGGTTCTGATGGAAGGTAGACATGAGCTTCACTATGATTATTTTTAATAAAGATGATTAATATGTAGCTATATAAGTTATCAGATAAGTAGCCAAAGCTATAAATATGTTATAAAAAAGTGATAATAGTTTAAGGGTAAGAAAATAGTAGTATGTAGTTGTAAAATAAAAATTTGTTGTAATAAGTATTAAATTGGATGTTGTCATAATATTAATTAGCTATAGTTGTTTTATCTTGACCTTCTAAAATAGTTTTCACTATTTGGAAATAAGTGTTGTCTAATTTATTATCCTTTATAATTAAGTTAGTATCTAATGTATTATTGTTAATTGAAGAGAATTTAGAAGAAATAGGTATAGATAGATAGTAGGTATAACCTGATAATTGTAAAAAAAAGTAATTAGGTAAGGGTTAAGACACATATAGTAGATATATATAATATTTACTATAGTCAAGTTTGATTGCTAGTCTTAGTGCATAGTTTTTTTTTTATTTTTTTTTTTATTTTTTTTTATTTTTTAAAGCTGATGTTATTAGTAACTATCATCTTTATTGTGTTTTTGGTCAATGCATTACATATGACTTGTATAAGGTAAGTATGCAACTAGCCACATGTGTAACATTAGTTATCTATTTAAGTAGTCTGTCTAAGGATTCTAACAAGCTGTTATGCCTGTAATCTACTAAGAGGATACTTATTTAAATACTCTAATTCTTATACTACACCTAAGTAAGTAATACCTGGTTTTTATACAACTAAGTGCCATCTAATCCAACATTTAGCTTTTCTTTTTTGTATGTCTATTAAGTCATTAAACATTCCAGAATATGTTACCTGACTGTAAAGTTTCAGAGTACTTCTTTGTTAACTACCTACCTACTCTATGGAATATTAACAAGGCTAGCTCTTGTAGAGTTCACCCAAACCCTAGCACCTACTTCACAGAATATCCTTAGTACTTATAGTATACTTCTGCTTTGACCCCAGACTCCTAATTCAGATAGCTCAGTAGGACTATGACCTGTCTTTAGTATATTGAACTGGCCCGATATCCTTTTTTTTCAGTTCAGTTTTGGTGGCCTAGTTGGTAGTACCCCTTACCTAAAGTTCTTGCCCGTTTGACTTCTTCACATTGGTATCTGTTTCTTAGGTCTAGCCTTTACAGTGATACCATCGAAGATCTATATTACCTTTTTACTCAGATCTTTCCAAGTAGGCTCCAGTTTTCCAGTTCTACAGATTTACATAGCTACAAAGACTTATTTTAGGTTTGCACTATCTGGATCAGTTTGCATTATTTTGTGTAATCAAGGTTATACAAATGCTCTGTGACCTGCCAGTTATGCTGGTGCAACTATAGTTACAGGTATCCTATTCTAACTAATCAACAGAATGTCATCACCATAATATCGTCTATGTATTATATAAGTAATTATTCAAATTTTTACCATCAGTAGGTTTTAAACTTAACCTACTACTTGGAAGGTTAACAACTTATCCACTTTACTAAGTCACTATACCTCTAGTGCATAGTTAAAAATATTGTATTGTATAAAGTTGTATTAATAGATGTGTTTTAAAAATAAATTGAATATTTGTAAATATAGAAGTAAAAGTAGATTTAGATATGCTAGCTATTAGTTATAGCATGAGTCTGGATCATATAATATCTTGTAAATTAGTTCTTGTAATGCTTTCTTGAAGTTTGATAATGAAATAAGATTTAAGAAAATGAAAGATTTTTCTGTAAATTTGCTTACTATATGCTTGGCTCTTACAGCTATGAAAAGTGCTATAGTCTGCTTTGTATATTGAGTCTAGTTATCATTAACTTGGTTCTCTGCATATTTATTTATATATTTTAAATTTTAAAAAATATAGATTATAAGCATATTTTTAACAATTTTTCAGACAAATTTGTTTAAAAAAGATTACAGATTAAGGAATAAGTTTATTTTTATTTTTTTTTCAATATTAAGGTGACCTCTTTGGTCTAAGCTTTTTATTAATACTTATAGCAGGTATATGTTTTATATAGATGTATCTATAATGAACTATTAGACGAGTGTACAACTAGCTATATGTGTAACTTTTCTATATTACCTATTTAAGGAGTCCACCTGAGGGTTCCCCACCAGTTGCTGTATCTAACACCTCTGCTTAGATGTTCCATTTAAACCCTCTGATCTAACCCTAGTATTAATTTCACCAGGTTACAGACCCAGATCTATTCGCATTTGATATTTTTTATATTTAGCATTAACAAAATCGATATTCTTCTTAATTTTATTTAGTTCTTCTGTTTTATCATTATTTTTATCCAAATCAGTATTGTTTTCTTTAAAGAGTTCAGATAGTAATAGCTTTTTTTGTTTAATCTTTCTTTTTTTTAAAATAACTTTTTAAAACTTATTTTTAATTTGTTTAAGTCTAAAGAGTGTGTTAAGAGAAAGTCAGTTTTTTGACTTTGTCTTTGTAAGATCTAAGAAGAAAAAAAGTTATTCATATGCAGTATTGTAAGAAACAATTATAAGAACTTTTAAAGCAAAGTAACAAAAAATAAAAAATTTATTAGTAAAATTTTTTTAAATTATCTAAGAAAGCTTTTGAGAGCTTCTAAAAAGAAAACTGAAAAGTAATTTATTATTTATATAGAAATCTAATTTCTTATAAAGAAGACTAACATTATTTTTGATGAATTTTCAAGCTTTGGCTAATTTTAAACATCTGTATTTAATACTTTTCTTATTTATATATCTAGAAATAACTATTTTTTTGTAAGTAGAAGAAAGTAACAAGGCAACAAAGTAAATATTGTCACTAAATTTTTTTGCTTTATTGCTAATAATAGCAAATGCATAAGTTTTTAAGCCAACAATAAGGATGTCAAGGTTAGATATTTCTAAATGCATGTAAATTAATTTCTTAAAAACATTGGCCAGAGTTGCTTCTCTTAACTCTAGTTTTTTAATTATATCAACAACAGGTTTTATCATTTTTATTAGTATATTATTACTGACAAAATAGTATCTATTATTAATAATAGCTTTAATGTTATTCTTAATTTTAGAGTACTTGTTTTATTAATTTTATTTAATTTAAAACAATGCAAAAAACCTCTTTCAAAAGCAGATTTATTTAAGCAAACCTTAGAAATAGAATATCATCATGTTTTACAAAAAGTACTTAAAAAGTAAGATATGGCTTGTTCTTTTGCCAATTCTATAATATGTAAAACTATATATATAAAATAGTAAAGAAATTTACAAGTTTTTAATTTTTTTTACAAATAAAAATAGTGTTAGTAAATTTGAAAATATTTTTTATAATTAGGTTAAATGCATATAAGCAATATCTTATTAGTATAATATTTGGATGTTTTGTTTATAAATATTATAAGTATATATTTTAAATTATTTTAATAAGCTTTTCAATAATGTTGATAATAAATTATATAATAATGCAAAACTAAAATAGAAAAGCAAAACAAAAAAAAAGAAAAAAATCTAATTTTAAGTTAGAACTATTTGTATCTTTTTAATTTTAAAATTATTATATTTATTAACTATGCATATTGTTCAAAATTGCTAATTTCTACATATTTATTTATTTTTATTACTGAAAAAGTTTTTATATATAAGTAAAAAAAAAAACTTAACTAGTCCTTTTTATTTTTATTATTTTATTAATTAATTAATTAATTATTATTTAGTTTTTATTTATTAATTAATTTTATTTTTAATTTTTATTTTTAATTTTTATTTTTATTTTTGAATATTACTAACTATAATCTATAAAGTGTAGCAACCTGGTAAAGTGATCAGGTTGTCAACTCTCAAGTAGTAGGTTGGGTATTCAAATTCTATTGATAGTAAAATTTTAGATAATTACCTATATAATATTTATATTATAGTAACTGTTACTAATAATTTGGTTAGGATACTTATAATAATTATTATATTAGCATAACTGGCAGATTATGATGCATTTGTGTAACTAGTTAAACAAAGAAATGCAAATTGACAAATCAGACTATGCAAACACTATATAAGTTTTTGTGATTATATAAATTTATTAAAATTAAGTAACAAGAAGTTTATTTAAGAAAACCTAAGTAAAAAAAATAACTAGATCTTTGACAACTCTACTATAAAAACTAGCTTAAAAAAACAGATATTAAGGTCATAATACTCAATTATAGTACTCAAATATGCAAAAACCTCTGGGTTGAAAGTCTCAAAAATACTACCAACTAGGCTATTAGAATGAACTAAAGAAAAAAAAAATTAGGCCAATCTGATATATTAATGAACTGATTATAGTTCTATATAGATTATTTGAATTGGAAATTTGATAAAAAAACAAATAAAAAGACAGAGATATACTAAAGTACTGAGGTTATGCTATTAAGTAGATGCTGAGGTCTGTATGAACTCTACAAGAGTATAGTGGTTAAATGATATAACTTTAACTGCAAGTATTAGTTTTGCTATAATAATACTTAGATTAGTTATAAAAATAGATACAGAAAGCTTTGAAGTTTACCTCAAAGATAAAATATCCTAAGATTGAAACAATAATCTGAGCATCTAGGTATAACCTAGTGATGTTAACATAGATTGCAGATTTAGAAGGTTTAAAGTAAAACATCCAAGCAGAGATATTAGATATAATAATTGGTAAAAAACTTTAAATAAACATATTAAATAGATAATATAAAAAAATTATATATATAGCCAATTATATGCTCTTTTGTAATGGTTCATAAAATTACATTACCAAAAAAGTTGTTAGTAAAAGTCAACAAATCTAAATGATTATATTAACAAAAAAAAACAATCTATAACTTATAATGATCATCATCTAAAAGACTATATCTCAAAAAATATACTAAGAAACAAAGGTCAAATAGACTAAGTAAAAATGTTCAGAACTTCTGAAAATCTTGTATATTTTAAAATCCAAACTATTATATTTAATCTTTACTTCTGTTTCAAACTGCATCCTAACTCTAAAAATAAAGGTAGTCATAATCACTATAGATTAATTATAGTATTTTTCTTTATTTTTATATTATAATTTTATTTTATTTTATTTTATTTTAATTGTTTTTATATTTTAAAAGATTTCTTATTGATACTATTACAGAAAAATTATCAGTAATGCAGATAATAGCAGATATTATTTAAAATCTATTTTTAGTAAAAGTTTCTTTAGTTTTATCTTTTGTAGTTAAGTTAATAATATTAATAATATGTTCCTAAACTCCTTTAAAGATTATAAATCTATAGATAAAGCTTTTAGATATATCTTCTAGCTATTCAAACAAATTGTAAAATTGGTAAAGATTAACATGACAAACAGCTTGTCTTGGAGACAATTAGAAAACATTTTTGTTAAGATATATTATCATATTATACTTTCAGAAGATGGTTGATAACTTGAAGCTAAGTCTTAGAGAATGTTTTAAAAATAAGAGTTTTTAACAAAGTTAAAAAGAAGATTGCTATAAATAATAATGTACAAGAGCTTTATATAAAGTTTTTTGAATTGAGTATAGAGCATAAGTTTGATATACCAATTTAAGATATTTTTTTGCTTTGTGAATTTACTATTGAGCTTTTTTGGTCATCTTTATTTTTTTAATTATAGTAACTTCTTGAATATGCATAACTCTCTTATAAATAAAAATTGCTTGCTTATTAACTTCTTTAAGATAGCTAGTTTTATTATTAACTAACCAGCTATTGTATTTGGTAATATGCTGATAAAATTTATCAAATTTACTATTAAGCTCAGATAGATAATACTTACACTTGGCAGTATACTTATTATCAGATTTCTTATTTTTAAAATGTCAGAAGCTAGTCTATTAACAGTCTTAACTAATAAGTATATTAACAAAACCTAAAAAAGGTTGCATATTGTGTATCTAATTTATTGATAAAAAAGTAATATTTTCAAAATTTTTTTAAATTTAATTATTTGGAGATGAGTCAATAGAAATCAAGCAAATTTTTTATAATAAAATTTTTTTAAACTTTTAAACAGAAATAGTTTAATGATAACCTAATCAAATTTAATAAAATTTTTTTTAAATTAATTTTATTAACCTATAGAATTAATTTAAAAAAAATTTATTAAATTTGATCAAGTTTTTGTTAGGCTATTTTGGTTTAAAATTTTAAAAAAACTTACTAAAAAAAATTTGCTTGATTTTTATTTATTTTATTTTATTTTATTTTTTTTTAGTTAAAGTCCTTGTCTTGGGGATGTAACATTTTTATTTAAGTATATTAGAACATGACATGCTACTAGAGGCTTACCTTACATTGGAAGTTACAACTAGCCACATGTGCACTTTTGGTATCTAATTTAAGTAGTTCACTTACATATTACTATATAAGTTTTATACTAGTTGCTATGCTTGCAAGCCAACTAAAAGTCTTGCCTATTTAAATCCTCTGCATATGCAATTCTCTTATATTATAAGAACATATTAAGGCTACATCCATTCAAGTTCCTGATGCTGATCATTACCTTTAGAACTACTTTATTCTTGACAGGAAACTTACTAGAGCCTTTATGTCTCACATATACAGATCTAGTTTTATGCAATATACTATAGTTATCTAACATTTGCAGTTATAGAAATTACTTGTTTAACCACTATGTTATACTATTTCTATCCTTGTAAAATTCATTAGAACTTCAGTATTTATCTTTCTAGCATCTTCTTTATCATTTTCTACTAGCTGCAACTCAAAACCAGCAGTCTCTTTCAGACTACTAATCTATATGACCCAGTATAATATACTTTTGTATTCTTTTCCTTTGGCAAATCTGACAGCCTAGTTGGTTATATGCTCCTCTATATATATTTGATGTCTGGTTTAATTTTTAGCTTTTATGAAAGTGTTTCATAGTTTCAACTGGTCTGATGATACTGTTAAAAGTTCATACTACCTCTTTACTCAAGAATTTCTAAATAAGTTTCTGTCACCTTAGTTTCTTAGTCTTTTATACCTGATGGTTTTATTATAGGTTTGCACTAAAGTCTTATAAAACATTGGCTATATATTTCTTTATGTATATGTAACATTATATTTCATATAAATGTCCTAAGCTCCCAATGTCAGTAGAACCCAACTTGATATATCTGAGTTATAGCTGTATAAGCCAACTGATCAACAAGAGACAGTTATCATAATGCAGAAATAATTTCCAAATTTTATCATAGGTAGGATTTGAACCTTAGACCTGCCATTTGGAGAATAACAACCCAACCACTATACTAAAATTGCTATCCTCTTTTTGCTTAATTTTTATTAACTTACTCTTATTTTATTAATATTATTTATATTAGAAATTTTTATTATTATACAATTTAATTATTAAATGCTTTAATGTATCTAATTATTTTATTTTATCTAAATATTTTTATAAACTTATTGTTATATAATAATTATTGAATTTTTATAGATGCAGAATTACTGAAAGAAACACAAAGACAATAATTATATATATATATATTTTACAAATTAGTTTTATTTTTTATTTTATTTTGAAAATTAGAAAATAAGTATATACTAGTATTTAGTTTTGGTAATGAACAACACTATGCATAATATTATTATATTTACATATTTTCTAAATATGATATTATTATTATCTGATATTAATAAAAATATTGTGTTTATTTTAAAGCATTAATAATTACTATATTTATATAAAATAATGCTTATAGATGTTATTTTTGAATATAAGCATATAATAATTAATTTAGCTAAAGATTTTTAATAATAATTATAATTATATTTAACTTTAAACTTATGTTCTAAAATAACACCTATGGATTTATTTAGCTCTAATACAGTATTTATTGTTCTTAAGAAAAAAAATAATAATTTTAAATAGAATTTATCTTTATTTTTTTTTCTCAACTGTAATTTGGATTAACTAACATATTGCTCTTAATTTATTAAAAATTATTTTTAAATTTACTTACAAAAGTTTATTTAATAAACTAACATTATTTAAGATTTTATTAATAAAGTTATAGTGCATTATTAGTAAATTCATTAGTATTGCATAATACCAATCTAAAATAAAGTTAATACTTTACTTTGTTTTTATATTTAGATAAATTTAGATATAAAATAAATCTGAATTTAATTTACTATAATTTTTTGACAAAATATTAATCTAAATATATATATATATTCAGATTAAAGTATTAACTCTAGTCTAGAATTCATGCAATACTACTATATATTAGTTAGAGTATATATCTT
Organism: Cetraspora pellucida; assembly: GCA_910591915.1. Lineage (NCBI taxonomy): Eukaryota > Fungi > Glomeromycota > Glomeromycetes > Diversisporales > Gigasporaceae > Cetraspora > Cetraspora pellucida. The sequence continues at coordinate 9,978 of CAJVQA010004837.1, forward strand.
TTAATTGCTTATAGTGAATAATAGTCTATACAATATTTAGTGAAGACTTTTTAGATTTATTTATTGTAATTAGTAATTAGAAATAAAATAACAGCACTTGTTATAAGACTGGAGCTATATGTATTAGGTTTTTATTTTAAAAAACACAATAAATATTGAGACATTTATTGTTATTAAAATAATTTAATAAAAACTTAATTAGTAAATATATGCTGTGTTAAGTAATATATTTTGTAAATTTATTTTAATACATATAACAAAAGTATTTGTTTTTTGCTTTTATAAAAGTAATTATATAAAAGCCAGATATTAGCTAGATTCTTAAAAGTAAGGCTTTAGAGTTTTTTTACTTTATTACAAATAATAAATACTAAAATAGCAAAATAGTATTAATAATTTTTAGCCAATAATTTGATTGCATATTATATAATTAGAGCATGCCTATTAGCCTTTTAGCATACCTATAAGCATGCCTTGAAGACATACCTAAAAGGCATGCTTATATTTCTATATCTCAAACTCTATTTGTTAGTTATACTAATGCAACTGCTATTACAAATATCTAAATACAATCATTAATAACAGGTGCTTTTTTTTTAATATTAATGGTAAGGCCATGCTTTTAACTTTATTGAAATTCAATTGAAGTTTTTACAAAGAAAAGCTTACTTTTAAATTACATATAAAGAATAAAAACTCAGACATATAATCTGTGATCTAAACCTACAAGAGTGACCAAAACTCATCTAGATTTGGGTATTAGTAATAATATATAAAAGAGGAGTATGATATTTAATTCATTGGATAGTCTAATAATCAATTTGTAATAATAATATCCTGATCTATTGGGAATTAGCAGAAACTTCGTTTCTGCTTATTTACATACAGTCAGGATATTATTAATTAATCCTTCTGTGATCTTGATATAGTAATCGAGGAATTATAGTAATAATTTGTAGTATTGAAATAGAAGGTAATGGTAGACTAGAAAGAGAATTATGAGTTGAGTTTGTAGAAGATGTAATTGAAGACTGTGCTGAATGTGAAATACAATATATGATTCATATTTGTTAATATATTTGTTGGTTTAAATAAAAAAGAAATTTAATAAAAAGAAAGATAGCTGTATAATAAAGAATAGAAGTATTATGAATAGTAGAAATAAGGTCAATAGAGTGGATATATCAAGAGCAGTAGCATTTAAGATGCAGTTAAGAGAATTAGAGATTAAGTGATAAATTGTTTGGATAAAGGAACAAAGAGTTCAGTGTAATAAAGAACTAGTTTGATTGCATTGATGGCAGAGAGAAGAGTAAGAAGAGTTGTGTTTGTAAAAAGTATAAGAAACAGAAGTTCATCCAAGAGAATTTAACATGAAAGGTTTTTAAAGTAAAGGAATCAAAGCTATGAGCAAAGTTGATAATTTTTTGATTATTATTAATATAAAACCAAGTGGCTTTCTAGTTAATATTAGATTCAATAATAGACCATTGTTGAAAATAATATTAAAATATTTAAAGTGTTATAATATAAGCTTGACAAATAGTACAAATAGAGCATTGAATAAAAATTTTAATAGAATATTAGTCAATAAATAGAATATATGCAGAGTTGAAAGAGTTGTTACTTAAAGAATTTAAAAAGAGTAATATTTGATAACTATGAGCAAACTGGTTAGCAAGATTGTTAAATAGGTCATCTTGGTGCATAGTAACTTTGTAAAAAGTAAGCTGAATATTGTATAAATTAATAAAGTTAATAAGAGTTTGCCAAATAGAGAAGTATAAAATATGAGTATAAGAAAGTTTAGAAACTGATAAACAAATACTGTAATATTTAGAGATTACAGATTGTAAGTTAGTAAAGATATGAACAAAACAGTTTTTGAAAGCAGTAATTATTGCTGAAAGAATAGCAAAAATTTTAGCTTTAAAAGAGCATGACCAAAGTTTAACTTATGTCTAAAATGAATAAATAGTTGTAAAATTACTAACTTGGACCCATCTTATGCCTATAGAGCATTAAGAAATACCAAGCTTAATAACAAAACTATCAGTATAAAATGAGATAGTAGTTAGGTTATAATTAGAATTAGCAATAGACTGTAGGCTATCAGTAAGTTGGTTTGATTAAAAAATACAAGATAATTGTTGTAGATTGATTGTTAATAAAAGAGGAGGTGGAATATATAAAGAATGTTGAATAGCTACAGAGTATACAATATCAAAAAAGTTGGCATATAGGTTATGAGTTTGTTAGGATTCATACAACAAAGTAATTTAGTAGCCAAATTTGTAGGAATAAAAATAATGCATTTGTTAGTGATTATATTAGAATTAAGATGACATCTAGGGCATATAGTAGTAGTAAAAGGAGAAGTAGAATAAAGATTAGAAAACTGAGACTGAAATGAACAGTATTAGTAAATAATAAAAGTAAGGCCTGTAGGACTATTATGCCTTCTGGCCTTGGCAACAATAATTTGATTGTTAAAACCAGTAAGTAACTAGGGTTTAGTATTAGAGTTAAAGTAGCCAATAGTATAAGAAAAGTAGGTTAATTAAGATAGATTAAAATAATAATATAATATACATTAATAGAAATGACTTGTAGTAATGTTTTCAAGAATAGTAAACTATTGAGATATAACATCTTTAGGAAGTTTGTTTAGTCTAGAAAAAATATGTTGCCAATGTAATAAATATAAATTATCTTAAATAATAAGTTGGTCAAGAAAGAAAAGTTTGTGATATTTAAGTTGTTTTTTGAAAACAGGATATTTAGAATAAGAGAAGAAAAAAGATTCAAGAGAGATAGTTCTATTTTGTAAAGTGTAAGAAATATTTATAAGTTAAGTTAATTGAGAATGTTTAGCCAATATGTTTAATAAGCTGTATAATTTTAAAATTTGTAGTTAGATAGTTAAAACTATTGATAATTAGATTAGAATAAGAGAAAATACTAGTTAAAAATCAAAGATTGTTTTGTAATTATTGATTTTGAATATGAGTAAATAAGCCTAATAGGTTAGGATTGTTAAGTTATTTGAGAAGATTAGGAATATGGTATTGCAGTTAAATGTCCCAAATATGCTTGATATTATAAATTTGTGAATATAAAAGGGTACTAGAAGGTATTGTATAACAAAGTTTGGCTTTAAGTTTGATAAAACCAATGTGCTAAGTAAAAATTTTATTGCAAGTTGATTGATTGATTATAATATTTTGAAGTTAGTATTCAAGAGTAAGAATAACCACTATGTTAATAATATAACAAGCATATGAGTCAGTAATATATTTGGTTTTAGTGATTTGGATTAGTTGAGAAGATTCAGAAATAAGTAGTTTTGTTTGTTTAAATTATTTGTTATTCAAAATGAACCAACAATCTAAAAATTTAAAAGATATTTTAAAAGAATAAAGAGGAAGAAGATGGTTATTATAAGAGATAGATGTATATTAAGATAGAGAATTATTGGTAACCAGAATGGATTTTGAAGAATTAACTTAGATATTGGCTATAGCATAAAAGAATTTAGCTATAGATAATATATATAATAGTTCAGATTGTGATGAAGCAATTTAAAAAGTATTATTCATATAAGTCAAGACAGAGCATTGTTTTTGTAATGAGTTGAATGTTTGAAGTTTAAGATTAGTAGTTTAAGAGGATTGTAATTTGTAGCCAAGAGTGTTTGAATATATATAGAAGATAAGTGAATCATAGTAAATATGCTATAACAAAGAAGTAATAGTTTCATCTTGGTCAATGCCATTGTGAACTAAGTAGAATGAAGTTAAACCAAGATTAGTTATAACTTGATTATGATGATCAATAAGAAGGTCAAAGAGAATATTGATAATAGATAAAGGAAGTAAGAGACAAGAGAGTATATGTTTAAAGAGAATAAAGTTGACAAAGTCATAGACTTTACTTATATCTTGTAAAAAAGAAAGAATTGATAAGATCAGAAGAAGTTGAGGTTTGGTGAGAAGAAGCAGTAAAAGGATTGGTAGTTTGAGAAGATTTGTGTAAGATGTTTTGGAAGGTTTAAGTAAGGTTTTTCTTGGTTTTGGATGAACTAGCTTCATGTTAAGATAAAGCAGTTATATAAGTAAAATAATAGACTTTATTATTTTTAAAAATATATTTTTTAGTAAGAAAAGGATACTCATTTTTTTGGTATAACTAATTGAAAGAAAATATTTAGGACAAGTATAGTAATATATATCAGGTATAGAAAATAGAGAAATACTGTTAATAGAGGAAGAAAGATTAGTTAAAAGTTCTTAAATTGTTTTGTTAATTTTTTTAAAATTGCTATTGATATGAGCAGTTGTAAATTTAGTAGCTTAAGTATAATTGGTATTTGAAATTAAGATGAATTTGGTATAGTATTTGCCACAAAGGCAAGTAATTACAGAAATAGAGATAAGAGTTTTAAAAAATTAAGTAATCTTATTTGATCTAAGATTTTTGTTAAGCAAGTAGTAGGTTGAACTTTAAGAAGAATTGGGTGAGCCTTGTTGTTGTTTTCTTCATAAAGGACAATTCCAAAATTGTTGAAAAAGTTTTAATAGAAATAATCAAGGTCTGCTATATCAGGTTCTTGTTGACTTAAGATAGACATTGTTAAAAAATAACAAGTTAAGTAAAGATTTTAAACTTAGATATATTTTCTAAATAGAGAATATAGTTGTAAATAATTAAATTTACAAGGGTTATAAATAAATACAAGAGTTGTAGTTTAAGGATGTCACTGAAATGACACATAAGTGTAACAAAGTTAGATAGAGTCACTAATGTGACTTAGGTACTAAACACAAATAGAATTTGTGATGCAAATTACTGTATAATATTAATAAAAGCTGAATATAGAAATAATTGATTGTGTGAATAGGTTTTTATTAATAGATTAGTTACAAAATATTGATGTTAATTAATAAAGTATAGATTGAAAAGTAATTATATAGTTATATAAAATTATATAAAGGGAAAAGAGAACAGAATGAAGACAAAAAATAAAAAAAAAAGTTTGTAAGAGAATAAATATTGAATTTAGTTGTAGTTTGGTTAATATTTAATCAAAAATCTTTGTTTAGAGCTTGTTTTGACTAAGTAAATGTATATTACAACTTTACTTAAGAGTAAGACAATAGTAACTATGAGATAGTTAGAAGTTATTAACTGAAGACCAAAAGCTGTTAGTACAGTTTTCTTTATTTTCTAAATAGAATTGTTAATAACATGAATCAAAAATAATACTGCAATACAAACATAGCTATATATATGCATCAAACTGCTGAAAACCTATTAAATATTTCCTTCAAATTAAGCAGTATTCTATGTTAACCTTTTACAATAAAATCAAAGTTTTTTTCTTCTTTTTGGAGGTTTTTTTTTTTGAAGATTAAACTAGCCTTTTTTAAGACTAAGACTTTATTTAGTAAATTAGAATATAGGGACTCATAACTGAAGCCTCAAAGAAGTCACCTTACATTAGAGAGTACAACTAGTCATATATACACTTTTGGTATCTAATTTAAGTAGTTTGCTAATGGTTCTACACTAGATGCCATATCTGCAACCCAACTAGAGGTATTGTCTATTTAAACTCTTTGTACTGTAATTTCTACTATGTTACTAGATTATCTCTGATACATATTTCAATCAAGAAGGTCTAGATATTTTTACTCATATCTTTAGAACCCTATATCTTATTTTATACAATATATTCTCAGAAGCATTATTACTAGAGTCTTTCATGTCTCATACATAGATAACTTAGTTTTATATAATATGCTATAATTACCTAACACTTGCAGTTACAAAAGTTATTTGTTTAACTATTACATTATACTATTTTTATTCTTGTAAAGTTTATTCAAATCCTGATACCTATCTTTCTGACTTTTTCTCTTTATTCTTTTATTATCTAACTCAGAATTCAACAGACTCTTTAGACTTCTAATTCAAATAGTTCAGTATAGCATACCTTAGTATTCTTTTCTTCTTGCAATTTTGATAACCTAGTTGGTCATATGCTTCTCTATATATATTTTCATCTGATTATATCTGCTTATTTTTTATTAGGGTTCTTGAGCTTCTATCAGTCTGATAGCACTATCAAAGGTATATGCTATCTCTTTATTTGAAAATTTTCAAGTAGACTTTTGTCTTCTCAGTTTCTTGATCTTTTACATCTGGTGGTCTTATTATGGATTTGCATTAAAGTCTTATGCAATACTGGTTATTAATATTTCTATATATATATATAATATTATATTTCACATAGATGCTTTGGGCTTTCAATGATAAGTAGAACCTAATTGGTTGTATCCAAGATTACAGATATCTAAATCCAACTAATTAATAAGAAATAGTTTTTCATAACACAGATTAATTTTCAAATTTTATTATAGATGAAATTTGAACCTTAGATCTGCTACTTGGAGAATAACAACTCAACTACTACACTAGAATCAGCATTCTTTTGGTTTTTTGTTTAAATAATCTAAGTAAACAGAAAAATAGTAAAATAATTTTTATTTAATATAGTTTATAATTTTTACAAACACTATATAAACTTATAATTGTGATTGTCTGATATTTATAAATTGCAACTTTCATACCTAATACAGGTTTAAAATTATGACTATTTGATTTTTTGTAAATTGCAAGTTTTACACTTTTTTTTTTTGTTTATCTCCTTTTTTTCTTTTATTTCTTGTTTTGTATTTTTTATTGTTTATTTCTATATTTCTGTTTTTTTTATATATAAATCTTTTTTTGTTTTTTTGCTTTTTTACAAAAAAATGTCATCAGATTGATAGTATTCTATTATAGAATAGCAGTCAGATAAGCAGTTTATCTCTGTTTGGGGTAGTGTGGCAGGTCACACTTAGGTACCAATAAGGTGACCAAATGATGCTAAACTTAAGTATTAGAAAAATTTTTTTTTTTTTTTTTTTTTTTTGGAGTTAAGGTGAGGTCATGCCTCAGGTCTGTTTATTCGAACATATTGTTACA
>CAJVQA010004838.1:0-17004 GCA_910591915.1 Cetraspora pellucida
AAAATTTGATTAGTTAATTTATATAAACCTATTAGTTAATTTTATTTTATAATTTTATATTTTAATCTTTAAAAATTCATATTTTAATGAGTTTTTAACCTATTTTAATAATTTTACTATTATTAGAATCAGAAAGACCTACTCTATAATTTTTATTTAATAATTAAAATTAGGTTACTTAATATAATTTTTTATAAAATTAAATATAAAAAAAATTTACCATTAGATTTATATATAATTTTAAAATATTGCCTTCTATCCTTAAATGATTGTCAAAAAGAGCTTTTTGAATATTTTAAAACAATATTGTTTGTAATATTATTAAAAATATCATAATAATTGATAAAGTATATATAATAATTAGTTTAATTATAATTACAGAATAAAGTTATACAAAAATTAATATTGCATTTTTTGTAACAACTTTTATATATTAAACTTTCTAAATAGTAGGTTTCTATTCTTTGCAAGACTCTAGAATGTTTAAATTATTTTTTAAATAGATTTAAAGTAAGAAACTCTAAATAGCTATATAGTAAAATATAGTAATTATATACAACATTCATGCAATTTTTGAATTATTAATAATATTTTATCTAATATAATTATAATCTTTTATATATATTTAAAATTTTATAGGTTTTATTTTTTATTATTATTTTGTTCTTTTAATACTTAACAGTTATAATAATTATATAAATTATACAAATATTAATTTTTATTATAAAAATAATATTTTATTATATATATTTTTACTCTATATAACATATATTTTCAACTATTTAAAATTTTTTTTACTAAACTTAAAACTAATATATAATAAAAATTATAATTATATAACTAATAAATTGATAATTAAGTACATGTTTGCTAAAATGTTTAGTTTTACATTTATCAAACTTATACCTTTATAATAATTACTAATGCTTTTAGAATTACAGAAATTTAGTTTTTTAATTCTAATATCATTAGTTCTTATTATTTTAATCTTTTTTTAACTATTAAATAAATTGATATCTTATCTTTATTCTTTCAACAACATTATTATTTTTTTATATAATCTTTTTCTACATTATTATTTTTTATATTGATTTTTTTATATTGTTTTTTTTTATTATTTTTTTATATTATTATTTTTATATTATCTTCTTTTATACTATTTTCTTTTATACTATTTTTTTTTATACTATCTTTTTTTTATATCATCTTTTTTAAATTGTTTTCTTTTATACTATTTTTTAAATATTATTTTTTTAAACTATTTTATATATATTAGAATTACTAAAAAGAATAAATAATTAAAATGAAAATCTATATTTTAAAAGAGAAAATATACTATTAAATGAAGAACTTGAAAATTTAAAAATTCTGATATCTGCTTATTAAAACTAATTTTTAAGTATCTTATTTTTCAAGTTTTAATACAAACTAAAAAGAAGAAATCAAATTAGTCAAAAAAATAAAAAACTTAGCTATTTGTCTAACTTTTTACTAAGATTTTCTAAAAATTTAAAAAAGTAAATGAATTAACCAAAAATAAAACAAAAATACAAAAAAGAAAGCAGCCCAGAAATAAGCTAATTGGAAAGCTGAAAAAAATAATAAAGTAAATGAAAAAAAGAACAGCTACATAAAAAAGAAAGATGATCATGTGTAGTTATGTTGTGCTATACTTATCTGTATACCCATGTATAAATTTCCACATATAAAATACTGTATTGACATATCTAATGTGCACTATAATACCCCTCAAAATGTTAAAACATGGCATTTTTTGAGTAGAGTTTGAAAGATTATATTTCTAATTTTTTTTTAAAAAAATGGCGATTTTTTTTTATTGGCTGATAGTTAATTTGATGAATAATCTATTTCAATAAATTTCAAGGATAAATATATTTTTTCTAGAAATTTTTATATAAGCAACTCTTAAGTGCGTCATACTACCCACTCCACCTTATGTGTTAATTTTTTTCTTTTGTTACATCTCACAAACTATTGAAAAAAATATTGCGTGTGAAATTGCTATCCACTCAAATACGTAACACTCTGATTTTAGCTTAATATTATTTACATAACGATAATGAATCAAGTATGGGTAAATCTATATTAAGTAAAAACACAGGTAAAACATACTGTCAATCAATAATAGTGATAATGACAGTTAATTCCAGAACAAAAAAAAAAGCATGGAACTAACAAATATAATAATAAGTGGCTGATTATGAATAAGTTTAAGATAGAAAAAGACCAATAAAATATTCAATTGAATATCTAGCATACCAGTATGTACAATACATACATCAACAGGCAAATCTGACAAACAAACCAAATTAGAAGAAATCGAGCTATATATGGCAGCGAAAACCTGTGACACAGATCAGCAGTTAACCAATTTCAACAAAATACTTGGGAAATATATTGTAAAATCTCTCAAGGAAATTTTTGGAACAATTTCTAACAAAACGGAGGTTTGGATTGAATTTTCTTGTGTTATATCCGATCTTTAAATCTGATCTGTAACTTAGTGAATTTGCATTACATATACGAACATAAAAATTTTGCCAGTACGTACGATATTATTAGATTAGATCGTTACAACGACAAGCTAAAATAGAAAAACTTATGTGATAACAACAAGTTTAAAACCCATGATAACAAATATTAAGTTTTTGATGACCAATTATAGCATATCCAACTGCGATTTTTTTTTATTGCACTATTCAAATAGTATTTCAAATTCATGTATATGTTAGTGTACAAAGCCTTATGCATATAGAAATCCCAAATCATGAGAGAAGAGACACCCCACTTAACTTGCACGTAAACCATACTCTTCGTATTTCATACTCCATTTCTGGCACATGCAAATCAATACGCCTCGAAGTCTTATGGATTTAATCTTCATTGAGAGTTCAAACTGGCCGACTTGAATGACTCGAAACTGGCATGATATAGATCGTGACCAATATAATACGTAGATACATTACAACCAGGTCAGGTTTGGGCAATTCGGGTCGACCCATTCGGAACACCAGTTGCATTTGATATTTACAAATTCCAGATAAACATACTTTCAAAATTTTCTAACTTTAGAGTAGCTTTCTCTTCATACTTCATTTACTATATACTCTTCATTTAAACAAATTAAGTATTTTATTATTGTTACTCTTAAACAAATTAGCAAAAGTATATGCTATACTATTTGATGCTACCTCGAAATATTTTGTAAATTTACTCGGATTTTGGTCTTTAATCTTGCTCATGTTTTACGTCCATTCATTTTCTATTTAGGATATTTTGGAACAGCTTCTTAATGCAGGTCAAAAATTAAAAACTATGCTAAAATTATATAAGCTACTAGCCTGCGTAGTAATTTGCTATATAGCTAGTGCTTCGTCCTAAAAGTCTGAAGCGTTTCGCCTTTTGAGTTTCGGTTTCGGTTTCGTCCAAATCCCGAAACCTTCGAAACTAGGCGTAACCTCCGAAACTGGGCGTAACCTCCGAAACTGACGTAGCCTCCAAAACTGACGTAGCCTCCAAAACTGACGTAACCTCCAAAACTATGCGAAACCTCTGAAACTAGGCGAAACCTACCCACCTAGTATTATATTTATTAGGCGAAGCTTTCCGCTGATGATGAAAGGAGAAAGCTAAACTGAAGGATCTAAATATTTAAAATAACCGATTCATGTTCAGGAATGTTTATTTCATTATACTTACTCTAAATTAGTTTAATATAAGACTTATATTGACCTAATTTAGAGCAAATAAACATTTCCGAATCAGTTATTTTAGATCCTTCCTCCGGTTTAGGCTTCGTCTTTCATCATTATGTGGAAAGCTTCGCTTACAGCTGTTATCATTATTCCTGGGACGCCTTATAAAAAATTAACCGAATGATTATTCAGCCGATTCAATAAGTTATTGATTTCGACATGATCAATGTAACTTTTATTATTTAGAGAGACAATATCTTCAAAAATTTTGCAGTTAATTGAGTACTTTTAGCAGTGTTGTCACTTGAAAGTTTACTGGAAGGCCATTGGAAATAAATCAATAGTGTCACTGGAACTTCAAGTTTCAGAGATATTATTGATTTACTTCCAGTGGCCTTCCAGTGACCTTCCAAGTGACAACACTGCTTTTAGGCACGGTTGTAGCCAATAATAGTGAAAGATAATTTTTCTTTATATATTGGTAATGATGACCAATAATGTAATTATTTTACACAATTCAATTTGCATACGTATTACTATACATTTAAATAAATCTATGTTAAGCTTTTTTGTGTACCCATATTAAACTTAATCTCAGATTGCAACTCTTAAAAATACCAGTCAGGATTCTCTTCAATGAAAGTCTTAAAATATTTTATATATATCATTCAGGTTTAGTAGACTGGTTTACTTACAAGCGGCAAAAGTCTTTCACCATAGCCATATCTTTAAAATTGGTTAAGAACTCGACTTATTGAAGATTTGCTAACATCTAAGTGTTTAGCAATTATTCGAACTTATAACCCAAAATTTTTTTCGACTATTTTCCAGTGAATATGTTTCAGAGTTATATAGATATTGATTATCCGGCATTATCGATTAAGAATTGTCACTGTTGCACTGTAAATAGAGGTCGTTTAAAGCCTATATGTTCCACGTGAGTTTTAATTTACAAATCGATTAAATCGATTAGTAACCAATTTAAAACCCACGTACATACGTATGTACGCACATACCTGACTTTAGGCTATATCCGTAAATAATAAACGTACTAATCATGCCGAAATCAATAACTTATCGAATCAACTGAATAATTATTCGGTTAGTTTTTCATAAGGTGTCTCAGGAATAATGATAACAGCTGTAATAAATATAATACTAGGTGTGTAGGTTTTGCCCGGGCGAAAATTTCGGTTTAGGCCGAAACACTAATCGTGACCCAAATACAACGATTTTTATACCAATCGAATCCTCTCAATGAGAGGAATCGAATGATGTAAAATTGTCGATTTGGATGATACTGAAGTTTTGACTTATTTTAATATAGAAATTTTAAACTTTGTTGAGGTGTTTTTTTTTAGAGTTAGGTTAAAGTTTAGGGTTAGTGATTATAATAAAAGGGTATACATAAATTTTGGTAGGGTTTATATTTTCAAATCGAGACCCCAAATTTAAATATCATCCCGACTAGTGATGCGTCCCAATGATAGTCGTCACATTACCGTAACTTGCCGTAACTATAGTAAGTAATATAGTAAGACTATAGCACTATAGTTACGGCAAGTTACGGTAATGTGACGACTATCATTGGGACAATCACTAATCCCAACATTAGATCAATTCTGATTTTTATATCTTAATTAGTCTAAAAAAAAAAAAAAACATGCAAGATTTATTTGTTCAACTCTATTATCTAAAGGTCATCCAACCAAATTGTATTATTGCATTATTTTAACGATCACCACAGCAGTGTATACACAAGTCAGTTAAGGAAACTCAAATTAAGACAGTTTCTCAACCCTTGAATGTAAATGTTTAATTTTACATATGTATGATTGATATAGCTTTATAAATTAAACAATGAAGGTATTGATTAGGAAAGTTGGGAATCTGATGATGGGACAGTTCAAAGTCAAAAAATCTCGGGAAATCAAAACGTACACACAACATTGCTTCAGCTATCGAAAATAACACCAAGCTTTTGATTCCAATTTCCTAGATCTAGAACCATGGAAATGATCGTAAACATTCGATTGCTTGTTGCACAACAGATAGATTTAGCTAATTACAATGAATCTCATGTAGTGGTGCAGTTTATTGTTTGTAAAATATTATTGATGTAAACATTATTAATAAAAACAGGCTTCACAAACGTGATAACGGTACACTATTTGTTTGTGTACGTATTTTGATGAACATAACAGATAAACGAAGAAAATTAATAAATAATATCATAACAATAACATATCATAATATCCTAACATAATGGCATATATGTCTAACCAATTTTTTGAAAGTATTATTGTATAAATGTTTCAGATTAAAGCTGGATTTTTTTTTTTTATATGCTAAAAATAAGGAAAAAATAAAGTTTTTGTTTTGAAAATAAAATCATACTATTTGGATCATTATCCTCTATTTTCCATTGTATGCCATCCGCGAAATTCGTCCATGATGATACCAGTGCTTACAACGCCTCTTTCTCGAAGTGTGACGTCGATATATGTCTTTTCAAACAATTTCATTCTCAATCTTTGTACCAAGTTTTCTGGTGGAGGTACTCCAACAATAATTATAACAATGCTTCGTAACATGATATCTACAGATACACCAACATGCCACTCTTCTGAGGCGGGTCCTCCAGAGATATGAAGGAAAATGTGACATATTACGGAAGCACACGCAATAGTTCCAAGAAAAGTCATATAGTAAATGCCTATAGCTGTATTAAAATGGTTTAAATGTGATTGTATTTGGCTTCGAGACACAAAAATTGGTAAGAAGGAATAAGTGAAAGCTGTCCACCCGCAAATGATGAAAGAAGACAAAGTTATTATGAAAAAGACGGTGATAATGATTTGATTAAATTCAAAAATAACAATTAACAAAGTTGCGACGCAACAAAGACCACTTAATATAAGAGATACTACAGCAGTTTTGAATAGTGAAGTGTTCCAAAAGTCTCGTGGGTAAAATCTTTTACCAAGGTTCAATATACAGATACAGAGAGCCTCAGAGTATATTGCAGTCAGTAACAAATAAATATCGTAATACCATGACACGTAAGGAAAGTCAAGGAAGATGCGGGTATAGCCAAATACTAGAAGAGAAAGATTTAGGAATGTGCAAAAAAAGCTAATGAAAAAATTTTTGTCAGAATCGAGTCACAATTTTGTTATTATCATTATTACGTGACTATACCATGTGAATCTTAAAGAGTTAGGTGTTATTATCATTTGTCTTCCGATTAAAATGCCACAAATAATTGAGGTTACTGTCGCTAATGAAAGAAAAGCTATCTCGACTATTGCCATTGGTTTATATTTCGAGTTGAGATAACAAGAAAAAGAACGATTATGGTCGGAATATTATGCTAGAAATTAAGTTCAATTCCTTGAATAATAATATTTTTTTCTTCCATTAAAACTTTTACGAAAAAAAATCTTGAGATCGTAAAATGTATAAAATTCTAGCAACAAGTTTTATGGATTTATGGTGTGAATGAAACACAAATCTCTTACTTAAATGAAGTACAACATGAGTACAACTCATGTTCTTTTAAAATACAAAATAACATATATACCTATGCACAGGCTCCTCGATTGACTTAGTAAATTTATAGAAATTAACTACTTTTGTAGAGTACAAAAAGGTAACTATAATAAATAATATTATACATGCATAAATAATGGTGTAATCTTTAGCATTAACACATTTACATGGACAAATTCAGTAAATAAATGCGACTATCGAATCCTAGCTCGAAAATGGATTATCGTTATCGTTATTATACCCATGTGCAATATGCAATATATAACGATACGTAAAATATAATCAACTAACCAAATTCGGGCAGTGACGGACATTACACGATATTTTTTAGATGATTTGCAAGATAGACAGGAATTTGCAAATCCAAGAAAACTTAATGCATCTAGCATATCATCATTATAGCAATAGGTTTTGATACGATTTTCTGAACCCAACCATTATAGTTAATGCTGTCAGGGATATGTCTTCAGTTATAGTCGATTTTGGTTTGTTCATTTCAATGTGATTACATAATATATATATAATTAATTATTTTTGCTAGAAGATAAACGTATCATAAATACATATACAGTTAAAAATAACAAAATTTATTTTAAAAGAAGTATGTTATGGATTGCTTAGCATAGGTCAGGTTCTCTTGAGATGGCAATTCAAGTTACTGAGATTTTGAAATATGGTCCGGTGCAAAAGACTTGCACCTCAAAGAAATGCATATACTATTTTTTTTTTTTTTTTTTTATAAATCGTATCAATGTGTATGCTCGTAAATACAAAAACTTTAGATTCAATTTATATATTACCGAAATCATTAATATTGTCATTTTCTTCTTCAATTAATTGCACCTTTTTGTTAAGATCAAAATATTCCTTGGCAATTAAATGCTTTTCTCCAAAATCTGACTATAAATTACGATTTGAAAATTTTTTTAAATGCATTTTAAAAGTATATTATAAACAGAATAAAAAAATCAGACTATAAATTACGATTTAATTTTTTTTAAATGCATATTAAAAGAATATTATAAACAGAAAAAAAATTGTATGCACGCCTGAATGTGCAACTGGAAATATTTTTATCAGGTTAAAATTTAAGTCATTCAAGAGTTTTTTAGGATTGTATGCTATTATATATGGTTCAATTTGTTACTGTGCCACTAACTGTTCTTTCAAAAGTACCCAATACTTTAAGCTTTTGATAATCATCTCTTATGGAATCGGCTCCATAAAAGTAATTATAATATTGAATACCACTTTCGTAAATAGTGCACGGCATTGTAAATGTAAAGTAAAATGGTCGACCCTGAAGATAGGTTTATTACATCCTACTAAATGTGTAAATTTTAGACCGTTATCATAATTATATTTTTGCAATTACATCCTTTTTTGGTGAGGTGCAAATCTTTATGCACCGGACCATATTTTAATATTTAATTTTAAAAAGTTTTGGGGCCTTTTTTGTTAGCTTTTTTTTTTTAATTAGGTTAGGGTTTAGAGGTAGTTTTATTAATAAAAGGGTACAAGTGAATTTTAGTAGGTATTATAGATTTAAATAGAGACCCCAATCTCGGCTTCAGCCGTCACAATTATTTTGTACGTAGAATAATCAATTGAAACATTATTTTAGTCATATGTATTTCACAAATGATTTTGAAAGCCTTGAATTCTATTCTGTTTAGAGGTTGTGTTACGAAAATTACATTTTTTTCAATCCATGAAATTTTATTTAAGTTTCAGTGAATTGAGTATTGCCTGCAATTGATCATAATTATTAAATACATTTTGACTTTATAATAATTACAGTATATTTCATATAATTTTCTTATTTAATATGTAAAGTACAGTCATTACAAAAGTTTGGCCAGATTAATTTCATAGTTTATTACGGCACTTAAATGAAGAAAAATCACGATTACATGAAATCTAACTTATCCGAAACTTGTAAAAATTTTACTCTAATTTTGTTTTCTATATTTATACGTATTTACAGTTTTCTTTAAATATAGAATAATCAAATCTGAATAAAGTAATCAAACCCCATATAATAGCAATTAAGGATTGAAACCGTTTAACTGTTTAAAAGTATTCCATAATTCTGGCATTAGTTAGAATTATTTTAACGCTAGCTGAATTAAACGGTTAACATGGTTAAACGATTAGAAAAATTTTAAGTTGTTCCAATCCATAATATAATTATGTCCGGATTTGATTGCTTCGAACAAAAAAGAAAAATTAAAAATTTCAACATTTGTTTATTTTATATACAGCATATTGTGATCAACCAATATTGACATGAGTCATATCAACAGTCCCAGGAGTTGGAATATACTTAGAATCTAGATATTTTTGATACAAGAAATATCCTGCAAAAGATAATATTATACCAACAACAACGCCAGCTATAGCAATACCAATATAAATTCCAACATTAGATGATTTTTCTGTAGAAGTAGGAACAGGAGATACAGAAAAAGTGGACTTAACCCCAGCTGTTGTATAAGAGGTTGTTCGAGGTTGAGGTCGAGGTGTTGCACCCTTTGTAGTGGTGACAGCACGCGACTTTGCAGTGGTGACAGCACGTGAGGAGACACCCTTTGCAACGGGGGTAATGGTGACAGCACGCGAGGGAGCAACCTTTGCAGCAGCACTAGGCGCTTTACCTTCTGAAAATATAGATATAGATATGTACAATGTTATTTAGCTACACTGCTTTTTTCGTTTCTATACAAAATTTTTTAATCAAGTAACAATCCTATTTGGCTTATAATTATGGTCATAGTTATTGTTATAGAGCGAATCTTTTTATTAAATTCGCTTTAAAAAACATGCAAAAAGAAATTTTGTTAACTTACGGCATGAGGCGGACCTTATAAAAACCAAGAGTATCATAAGATAATACATTAATCGTGACATTACTATTTATGTTGTTTTTGGCCTTAGTTATTCGTTACTGTAATAAACAAAAATTTTTAAAAGTGGGCTAAGGGTGAGCCATTCGAGATATTTTATTTAAATATAAAATATATAAAAATTTATTGTAACAATAAATAATGATTTGTTGTACTAGATATCACATAATTATTAGAGTTAGTTAAACGATACACTTAAACTTTATAAATTTCTAGAAACTAATTTTAGATATCTGTTCCTCTAAAAGTAAACACAAAAAATACCATTCCTGATGGATCGTCGGCACTGGTTCTAAAAAGAAGGGCATCTTTACATAATGGTTAGAAGCGACCTATAAAAAAAAAAATTTTTTTTTGAAAAAACGTTTTTTTGAAATGTAAAATACATAATACATGAGTGATATGTTTTTTCATAAAATATTATCTCTAATTCTATTGCTTTACGTAGCATGTTGACCTCAATATCATCCAGTGTTGGACAATGACAATATCAAATGTCATATGATATGTTTATCTATGATATAGAATATGCCATATATAAAATCATGCCATATTATTATACGTATGACATATCATATGATATTGTGATATGACAATTCATATAAGTCATTTGAGTCATATGGCATCATTAGATATTAATTAAACCATTTCTATTTATAAAATTAGAGACAAATTATTTGCAATCTATTAAAGTCAGTTAACGCACCAAAATAAAATCTATTATTACTTTTCAAATTTCAATATTTTTTTTGCATTCATGAGACTTCATAAGTCATGGTTATAATGCAGCCACTCTGGATATAGCGAACCTCTATATAACGAACTCTGAAATCATGAACTCAAAATTTAAAATTTCATAATGATTCGGCATAGAAAGTGCTATAGATCCTTAAAAAAACATAGTACAGTCAGACTTCTCTAAGTACACGCCCTTAAGACCACACTTTAACAACGTGCATTTAGAGAATAATAAAGAAAAATGCATTTATAAAGGTTGAGTATATATTTAGACTAGAATCTGAGTGTGAATTTAAAGAGGGTGTGCACTTATTAAAGGTGCACTTAGGGAGATTTGACTGCAATTTTCTATAACGAACTTCTGTTTTCTTCTAGAACCGTCAGCTTATTTTTAATACAATTACTGCAATCCTTCAAACATGAGAAGCCTAATATTTTGTATTGTTATATAAAAACAAATTAAATTATAATGTGTTGTGTAACTAGTAATCACATCGATAAGTCATTGAAACATCATCGGCTTAATTGACTAAGTTGTTTAGGAGCTGCATTCAAAACATTTTCTTATTATTGGTTAGATCAGATGTTTAGTTAAGTCGATCATGAGACGATCACATCGACTGATCAGGATACATATATGTAAACTTTCTCACGATTGGTTAATTTTATTCAATTGAATTTATATATGTAGTTTAGAGTACTTTTATTCCTTAACATAGTAAATTTTTTTTAAAAAAGTGTAATCCTTGTTTATAATACTACAAAAGATTCTTTATGAACTAATTTTTAAGTATTTTAGAATTTATTTTATTTATTTTACTTAGAGATAATTTTTAAGTTAAAAAAATAATAAGAATTCCTAATTAATTTACAAAATGTGAGTTAATTGGTTTGAAAAAAAGCAAGCTTGGAAGTAATAATATGTAATTATATAGTAAACATATATTAAACCAGATTATAAACATTCAAAAACTTATTTAGATATAAAGAAATTATTTGGTAAGCAAGTTTATATTTTAAAATTTTAAAATTAATATATTTAAAGTTAAGTTTTTAGTATTATTTAAGAATGCAATAAAAAGTTTAAATGTTTATTAGTTTATTTTATTTTTTTTTAAATAATAAATAGGTTTTAGTTTATCTATTTATTATTATAATTAGTTAATTTGCAAATCATATACAAACTAACCAATCAAAATTCTTTATTTATTATAAATAATCTAATATTTTTATTATATAAGGTTTTTGCTGTAAAAATAATTTTATGAAATTATAACTGTTTATAAAATAAAGAATGATTATGCAATATTTGTATTATAGTAATTGTTTCTAATAATTAGGTTAAAATATCTGTAATAGCAGTCACATTAGTATTATTAACAGGTTATAGGGCATCTGTGTAAGTATTGCATTATACAAAAAAATGTAAACTAATATTAAATGATACAAACTTTAAATAAGTTCTTGTAATTATATAAATTTGTTAAAATTAAGAAACAAAAAGTTTATTTCAAAAGATCTGAATAGAAAAATAATATAAATCTTCAATAATATTACTATAAAAACTAATCTTAAAAAACAAATATCAATGTTAAAGTATCTAAACAGACAAAAACCTTTGAGTTAAAGGTCTTGAGAATACTACTAACCAGGTTACTAAAACAAACCAAAGAAAAAAGATATTGGGTTAATCTGATATATTAATAGACTAGTTATAGTTCTACTAAATTATCTAAATTAAAAGTTTGAAAAACAAACAGAAATATATTAAAGTAATTTGAATATACTGTAAAATAGATACTAGGATTTGAGTAAACTCTATAAAGACATAGTAGTTTAATAACTAGCTCTAACTACAAGTGTTGATCCTGCTATAGTGATATCAGATTAGCTATAAAAATATATATAAAAGGTTATAAGTAATTTATCTTAAAAATAAAATAGTTTTAAGATTAAGATAATGACCTGAGTATGATCTAATAATATTAATACAAATGCAAGTTTAGAAGATTTAAAATAAAACACTCAAGCAGAGATATTAAATATGATAATTAATAGAGAACCTTTAGATAGACTTTTTAAATCGATAATATAGAAAAGTTACATATTATATATAACTAATTATATACTTTTTCTGTAGTAGTTTATAGAATCATATTACTAAAAAAGTTGTTAATAAATGTTAAAAGATCAAAAAGATTACCTTAATATCAAAAAAACTCTCAATATTAATACTTTTTATAAATTTATCTAAAAAATAAAGTTTATTTTTTTATAAATCTATTTTTTATAGAACAGATATCTTATTTTTTTATTTAAATATTATAGTTATATATAATTAAATTTTCTAGTTTTTGGTTATAATTAATTGTGTAAAACCTTCAATATTAGTTATATAAAAGATTATAAAATATTATAATTTTATTTTTTAAATTCATCTTAATTAATTTGATATTAACTAATATAAAATTTTATACATTTAGTTTTTTTTTTTTTGGTATTAAGGTGAGGTCTTACTTATATCTTTATTAATAATTTAAAATAGTTTTATGTATATATGCTATGACTGAGGCCAACATTTGCAGTTAGGGCTAACCATTAAACTGCTAATTATACAGCTACTACTATTTGTACAAAACAAATAAATTAAAATTTACATGCAAGAATAAAAGCTCAGACTAATTTATCTGTGACCTAAACCTACTAGAGTGGTCAAAGCTCACCTAAATTTGAATGTTTAGTATATAATTTGATGATATGCTATATTTGATCCATAGAATAGACTAAATGTTAATTTTATGAATTGCTTGGCCAATAGGAGGACATGTGTTAGAGTGGATATGTAGTAGATTTAAAAGTTCACAGAGGCATGAGTAAGTATAGTTTCTATAAAAACATGTATGCCTAGTTGCTAAGTTAAATGATATTGAAGGTTTGTTGATTGGTTGAGATTGAGATATGTTTTATTGTTTTTTTCAATTAGAAAAATGAATGCAATATGTTTTTCATAATTGTTCGTATAATTGTTTATTAATATTGAAAAGAATATCGATAATAACTTGGGAGGCAGTTTTATATGATATGTTAAAGTTTTGAACTGTTGATATGAGTGACTTTGGAATAAGTTCTTTGAAAGTAAGATTAGGATAAAATGTGTTAGGTAAAATGTATAAGGGATTAAGAGCTGGATAATGAAGAATTTTATGAATTAGGTCATTTTTTTGATAAGTATCAAGATCTGATAATTTGCTGGAGATAATTTGATTGGTAAATGTTTGAATAATTTGGTTAAGCAAAAGTGTATAAGTACAAGTATGCTAGTAAGAATGAGAGTTAGCTAGGTTACAGTAAAAGCAATTAGTATCTGGATATAATTTGGATAAATAGTATAAAATAGTTGATATGTTGATACCTTATTAAGAAGAGTTTTGATTTTAAAGGATTTTAGTTGGTTAAGTCTAAAATTAGTAATATTGTAGGAAGGTTTTTGATTATAATTAAAATAAAGCCAAGTGGATCTCTAGTCAATATTCTGATTGAAGTATGACTACTTACTATTATGTTTTTGTGATGCCTATATAGCTAGTATGTAGGCTTTACATATTTGCTTAATAAAATATCTTGTAGGAAGTTCTATATAATATTGCTCTTATTGAAGAATATGGTAAGGATTATAAAGGTTTGTATAATTAAATAAAAGAAGTAGTGATAATAGATGTTGTTTAGCAAGAAAGTTTGCTTGCTTATTAAGATTATTATCTGAATGAGCTTGTATTTTGTGAAAGATGATTTGTAATTTGTGTGATTTAATAATATTAGAAAGAGTATGCCAAATTAGCTATAAGTTGAATTTAAATAACTTATTAGGATTATTTAAGTAAAGTTAAAGATTATTAAATTTGGAGATTACTGATTAAGAATCAGTAAAAATATTAACTACTGAATTGCATAGAGCTGTTGAGATTGCAGTAATAATTGAGAAAAGCTCAGCTTTGTATAATGAGAACCAAAATTGTATTTTAGCAGAAAAAAAGTTAATAGTTTGATTATTATTATCAACTTGGATCCAACCGATACCTATTGTGCATTGATTAGTACCAATGTTGATTACTGAACTATTAGTATAAAAGAATAGTTGTTGGTAAGAATGGTTGAGTTGAGAAATAGATATAAGTTTGTTAGTAGTTTCACTTGGAATAAAGATTTCTGAGGCAATTGAGTTGGAAATAGGAATTGTAGATAGAGGAGGAATATAGATTGGATGCTTGACAGCTGTAGAGCAGATAAGGTCTAAGTAATTTGCATTGAGGTTGAGTTGGTGTTTGGAATTGGTTCTTTCAAGAAATTGTGTTGAAATAATTGCAAAAACTTTAACAGTACAAGTTTGGTTAATTCTATAAGAATTAAGGTGACATCCTATATATCGTTTGTATTCAGCAGGAAGTAAAGGGTAGAATTTTGAGTAATTTAAGTCTATATTAGAAGTTCAGTAAGTAATGGAGTAATGCTTAGATGAGGGAAAGTATTTTCATATTTTCCAATAATAATTTCTTCATTGTGATATGAAAATAACCAGAGTTTAGATTTTGTAAGTTTTTTAGATATATTAATAGTTTAATAAACATAAGGGTTATGACCAGGTGATTGGTAATATGGTAGTATATTTTGGTAGTAAGAGTGTGCTAAAATTGTGTCTTCTAGGTAGGAAAACCAAAAAGGTTTTCTTCTTTTTGGCAAGAATAAAAGTCTAGGTGAAAGATGTTTCCAATCTAATAAGATACTATTGTTAGCTGTGCAAAGTTGTTCAAGATACATAGTATTGAATTGTTTAAGTTGCTTTTTAAAGATTGGGTATTTAGAATGCTGAGATAAGATTGATTCTAGTGATTGGTCTTCATTACTAATTGTATGAGGCCATATGATATTAGGATTGGTTGAGATTACTAAGTCAAGGTTTTTGATTTTTGATAATATTAAAATAAATAATAATCTAAAAAAAAAATTTGATAACAATAATGTTTTTTGTTAATAAATTAATAGTTTTTTCTTAGAAAAAAACTGTATATTGTGGTTTTTTATAACAGTTTGATAATAAAAGAAAGATAATATAGAAATAATAGTTACAATGTTTAGAATTTATTTTGATTTTGTTTTATTTACAAAGTTTTTAGCTTAGTCAACTAACTTATCCAGAGCTTTAATAGAAATAAGTTGATCAAGTAAGACAGTATATTTTTTGTTTTTATAAAAAAGATAATGTTGAGTATTAGATAAATTTATGTTTTTGTTTAAAATATTATTAAAAAAATTGATGCTGTTGTAAAACTTTTTTTTATTAAGATATTGACAGAGTTTATTGTTATAAATAAGATAGTAAAAATTAGAAACTTAAGAAACTTTTTTATATTATTCATGTAATAAGTTAAATTTTTTGAATATATAAATTTCAAAAAAATATTTTGAAAATTAAAAAATAAAGTTTTGACAAAATTGGATTCTGAAAGAGATTTTTATTTTTTCTTTATTAATAGTAAAAAAAAATTATTAACTGTAAAGAGAGTAGTAGATTTTAAACTAGAAATTAAAGTGATTAAGAGAATTTTTTAGTGAAAGGATACAAAATCTTTCAAGAAAAAATATTTTAGAAATATTGAAGAAAAGCTTAATATTAAATTTGACATCAAACTGAATAGTGAAATACTTTTGTTCAAAATTAGTAGTTTGAATAAAAGATTTAATTTTAAATCTTAAATAAAATAATTGTAAATTTGAGAATAAAATTTTTAAATATAGATTTAAGAAGATTGAAAAAAATGAAGATATTTTTGTCAATATTAGAATTATTGTTAGAAATAAAATCAGTTAAAAATTTAAGTCATTATTTAGTTATAATATGAATAATATTATAGAATAAAACTTTAAATATTGCGACGGGTAAATGGTGAGTCTGTCGCTCCAACGAACAAGACCTCGCGTAATGATACTAATACGGCAGAACAAGGCTTCAAGGCGTGAATCTGATTTGGCGAGTATAAGCCTTTACTTTATTTATTACTTTTAAGTTACTCTATTTGAAACCCTAACTAACTACT
>CAJVQA010004839.1:0-17004 GCA_910591915.1 Cetraspora pellucida
AAGCATAATAGAATTAATAGATATAAAAGAAATTAGATTAGAATTAGTCAAAGTAAAAGGTCATAGTGGTAATAAATGGAATTCACGAGCGGACATGCTCGCAAAGGAGGGAAGTAGACTAGATAGTAAAGTAAGTAGACATAGAATAATAGTTAGTACACCAGAAAGCTCAAGTGTATCTCTATGCTGAAAGGAAGAGACAGTAGAATCACTGACAAGAAGTTTTTTAAAAGAAGTTCTCAATCTTAAGACAGGTGCAGAATGGAGGGCCATATCGCCAGTACAGAAAATAGAACCAGAGAAAGAAACAGCAACAGTAGAATGGAACACATTGTGAGGAAAATAAAAAGTCATAATGGAGTAAGATGTTCAAGTCTAAAGAGAAACAGAGAAGCTGCAACGCTAATTAAGTGCCACAATGAAAAGCTACCTATACTAAAGACATTGGCGCAAAGAAGACCTGACATATATGAAAGTCCATTTTGTGTAGTATGCAATGAAGAGACTGAAAAAGATCAGGAGCACCTGGCATGCTACAAAGGCCATGAAAAGAGCTAGAGAGAAACAGAGAACACAACGATCAACCTGGCTTGGATTGCACTCTCAGAAAAAACATGAAAGAAGACAAGTAAAACAGATATAAAGAATTGTATATAGGGTATCTCAAAAAAAGAAAATATAGAAAGCAGAATGAAAATCATAAAGGGTTTGCTGCAGGAGAAGTCCAAGAATTCTTTTAAGACTTGATGAACTCAACTACAGAGATCAAAGACTTTCTAGAAGTAATAGTGAATACAGGATGGAACAGATTTTTTGAAAACGTGTGGAAAAAACGATGTGAGGTAGTAATTGCATAGGAAAAAGCCCAGGAAATTACAACAGGGTAAAGAGAATTTCAAAAAAGAACACAGAAGTATGGATTCCTAGCACAGAGACGAATAAGCTTATAGGTGAAAGTTGCCTAGTAGAGAAAAAAAAAAAAGAGAAGAAAAAAAGAAAGAAAATTAGAGAAAGCTGGTGGAACTCGGTAGGCAACTACGTTAAAAAAAACTTAAGGCCATTTTGGTATGGCCTTTCTGGCTAGTCTGGCACAGCCTCTGGACCCGAGTATATCCCTAACCAGTGTGGCAGGCCACCTCTGGGCACTTTAATAGTAGCTGAAGGATGTTAAGCCAATAATTAAGATAGCTTTTTACATAATTTTGTATTTAGAATTACTTAATAAAGGTGACTGGCAAGGCTGCCAAAGTTTAAAAAAAAAAAAAAAGTTTTAAGATATAATAAGTATAAAGTTATATATATAAGTAATAAAAGAAAATAATATAGATAAAGACTGAAATGGCTTTTAGAAATAGTAGTACTTTATTTGTTTTATTAATAATAAGTCATATTACAATATATTATTTATAATAAAACACTAGCACTAACACTATTATAAGCTTTATTAAACCTATAACTATTATTATTTATTTTAAGTTCTTAATTTTATAACTTATTCTACTAGACTTTGTTAACTTCAAGTAACTGAAAGTTTTAAACAACTACTATTTAAATTTAACATTCTTTTTTATAAAAATTACTTCTTATTAGTTATAAGAAATTTTGAATTATAGAGTAACTAAGTTAAAAAATTCTAAACTTAATATTTTTAGTAATAGCTATGAAATCAAAATTTATTAGTAACATATATAAGAATAAAAAAAAAACAAAAGTCTTATCAATTCATAACAATATATAATGTATTAATTATACTTGTAATTTCTATTTAAAGAAAAAAAATAAAGACAAAAGCTATAAACATAAGCAAAAATATATTAAGAAAATGTGTTTTGTTTTGTCAGAAAGTTTTATTCAAAAAGAAAAAAAACTAACTTGATAGTTATGCAAGATATTTTGTTGCCAAATCAATCATAAGAAATTGCTATCTAAAAAAAATATATGAAGTTTATAAACTAACTATTACCAATTTGAACTATTAGCAATACAGATTCAAATAAAAGTATTTTGATAACAGCAAGTCTTAAGAAATAAACTAATTCAAAGATATTATTAAAGAAAAGCCATATGCATCTATTGTAAAAAAAAGAAGCATAATATTAGTAGCTGCCTAAAGATAAAAAACTGCAACTAAAATGTTTAAAGTTGATAAATAATTTATCAAAGATTAAATAACAAGTTTTAAAATAATAAATAAAACTATAAAAGACTATAGCTTTTATAATTTACAAGATCTAGAATATTTTTAAATATATTAAAAAATGTTAGTTTAAAAAATAACTTAGATAATGATGATAAAGAAAATGATAATATTATATATCTATCTTTATATATCTAATTAACTTTATTGATAAAAAAAATCTGAATTCTGTACCTTTAGTAGTTCCAAATATAGAGATATTCTCAATACTATTTTAGTATTAGAAGAATCTAATTAAAAAGATAATTAACCTTTATTTTGTTCTAAAAGTAGAGATTGGTAATTCTAATACTGAAATTCTTTTAAAAGCATAATTGATAGATATTTGAAAGCATTAGAATTGAAAAATCTAAACATATCTATTAAAAGTATTACTATTAAAACAATTTAGCATTAAAAAAAATAATATAAAGGAATTAGATTTACAAAGACTGAATGAATTAGTATTAAAAAAAATAAAAATAAAGGCTTTATTTATTATTAAAATCTTGTTAAAGAAATATATAATGTTGGTTATTATTATCAAGTTAGTATTGAAATTCAAAATAATAAATATAAGACATTCAAATATTATAAAAAATTTGCCAATTTAAATAATGCTTATGAAGTATTTTCTGTTGCTATTGTTATAAAAAAGAAATCAGTACTAAAAAAAACAAACAACCAACATTGGAATAGTGCTTAAAATTAACTAAAAATGGTTAATTTTTTATATAGTAAAACTTGAATAAAGCCTATAAAAACTAAAATAGAAGGGTTGGTAAGTTCAAAAGCTAATTTAAAACAACTTACAAATAATAAAGTACTTATAACTAGTTGAGTCTAGTAATTATTACAGAATAAAGCATATTTAGAACAAGTAAAAAAAAGTAATACAACTTGACAATTTGATCTTGTTGAAAAATTTTAAATGAAAAAAGGATAGATTATGCCAAGTTAAATTTATACTACTTTAGGGTTTAATGCTGCTTCTGATAAAGTTATAAAATAGTTTATGAACAAAGATAAAGAATAAATAAAAAATTTAAAATCAAATAAATTATAAAAGGTCTTAATTCAAAAACTTTAACCTAATAAAAATAAGAAAAAAACAAAATAAAATAAAAACTAACTTATCAAAAAGAGTTAAATAAAAAAAGCACTTTATACTTGCTATTATAAAATAAAACCTTTATATATAACTCTAAAAAAAAATGATGAAGCTAATTCTATGTTTTTGTTATTAGTTGCTTATGACAGTTGTATATGTAAATTAAGGTATATAGCAAAAGTAAACCTTTTGTCTTGAACATAAATATTTGTTTTAAGTTATTTTAAATTTAATATTAAGTTATATAACTTGTAATTAATTTTTTTTATTATGTTTTTGATTTTTTCTTTAGTATAGTTTTAGAATAATATTTTTTTAAAAAAAATAATAAATAAAAATTTAATTATATACAAAAATGATTAAAAATTTTTTATATTAAATAAGATCATAAATAATATTACAAATCTGTTCCATATTAAGATTTATCTTTTGATAACTTATAAAAGAGAATCATGCATAGTACATATGACCTAAGTAAGAGAGAAATATAATATTAGAATATTGTAACTAATTATATAAAAATATATAATATGCAATAAATATAATAAGTTATATTTGTAATCAAAAATAGTATTTTAGATACAAAAAAGTAGATAAAAATAAAATAAAAATGTAAAGACAAATTATACATCTTTAAAAATATTAAATAAATTATTGTAAATAGTATTAAATAGGTTTAAAATATAATAAATATAAAGCCATATATGTAAGTAATAAAAGTTAATATATAAATAAAGACTAAATTGGTGCTTAGAAGTAGCAGTACTTTATTTGTTTTATTAATAATAAGTCTTATTGCAGTATATTATTAATAATAAAATACTAACACTAGTATTATTATAAATACTATAAAATTTATAATTACTAATATTCATTTAAGGTACTATAATTTATTCTACTAGATTTTATTAATTTTAAATAACTGAAAGCCATAATTACCTACTAATATACTTTTTTATAAAAGTTACTTATTGTTGTTTATAAAAGATTTTAAATTGTAAAGCAACTAAATCAAAGAATTCTGAACTCAACAATATATTTTAAGTACAATTTAATAATTTTTAATACTTTTAGTATTTTAAAATTGGATTTAGTTATAGTTATAACTATTTAGTCATAGTTATTAACTATTATTAATACAATCTAGTCAGAATAATTAAGCTAACTGATTAACTAATATTATATTTTTAATAAAAATAATAAATACTTTAATTATTATATAATTAAATATAGAATAATATTAGCAATATTATCTGATTATCTAATCAATAAAAAATTTATTATTTAGAATTTTAATTATAATTAAAATTATTAAAAAAATATAAAATTAATTTGTTTTAGATTTGATTAAATTATTTAAATATTTAATTAGAATTATAAATAAATAGTACAAGAACTTTTTATTAATTTTTATCTATATATTAATCAGATTTAGTTAATAAAATATAATTTATACTTTTAGAACTAATAATTTTTTTTATATTAAGACTAGTGTTAATAGTAGCTAATGCTTTTATTTGTGTTTTTAGTTAATATATTATATATTATTTGTACAGAGTAAGCATACAACTAGCTATATATATAACTTTTGGTTAGCTATTTAAGTAGTCTGCCTAAAGGTTTTACACTAGTTGTTATATTTATAATTTGCTAAAAAACTATTTAATTAAACACTCTAGTTACTATATTGCATCTAGACAATTAGTTATCTTAGTTCTTGTATATTTAAGTGCTATTTAACCCAATATTATATTTTTCTTCTGTATATCTGTCAAGCTGTTACCTAATTTTAAAGCATATTATTTAACTGTAAGGCTTAGAGAGCCTCTTTGTTAACTAACCTACCTACTCTATAGACTATTAACAAGGCTTGCTCTTGCAGTATTTATTCAGATTCTAGCACTTACTTTATAGCATATTCTTAGTACTTTTAGTATACTCCTGACTTTTTTTTGAACTTTTAATTCAGATAGCTTAGTAGAATTATAACCAGTCTATTGGTATATTAGATCAGTCTAATATTCTTTTTCTCTAATTCTCTTGATTAGAATTCTGGTGATTAATTAGTAGTATTTTTTATTTAAAGGTTTTTGTCTGTTCAGATACTTCTTATATTGGTTTATATTTTCTAGGTTTAGCCTTTACAGTAGTACTATTAAAGATTCATATTACCTTTCTAATTAGGGCTTTCCAAATAGGCTTTTTGTTTTCCAATTTCTATAGATTTATACAGTTACAAAAACTTATCTAAAGTTTGTATTGCCTAATATCAGTATGCATTTCTCTATATAACTAGTTATACAGATGCTTTATAACTTGTCAATTATGCTAATATAATTATAATTACAAATATCTTAACCCATTTATTAATAACAGTTGCCATCATATAAATATTATATAGCTGATTTTTAAATTTTTATTATTAATAGATTTTGAACTCACAACCTACTATTTGAAGAATTAACAATTTATCTACTTTACTAAATTGTCACACTTCTAAAAATAAATCTTTAAATGTATTATTATTTTATTTATTATACAAAAATGCATAATTTTTTAATAATTTAACTACTAATAAAATTGAACCAATTTGCTAAATAATTTTACTTAAATTATATTATGATATTTCTTAATATTATTTTAAAATTAAAACATTTTATTAAGTTCTTTTTGAATTTTTATAAATAACTAATAATTTTATATTTATATAGAATACTTTTTTAAAAAAAAACTTTAATTAAAAGTATTTTAACAACTATTTAATCAAATTCAATAATATTTTTTATTAGAATTTTATAATTTCATAAAATTTAAACAAAAAAATTTATTAAATTTAATTAAGTAGTTATCAAAATATTTTTAATTAAAGTTAGAAAATATTTGCTATAACTATTATTTTGATAAGCATTTATATTTTTTAAAAAAGTTTAATTAAAGATATTTTAATAATTACTTATTTAAATTTGATAATTTAGGACCAATGGGTCAATAGTGCAGTGGTTAGCACTCTTGAGTCTCAATTGCAAGGTTGTGAGTTTGAGTTCAAAGGGCAACAACAACTCTGCCAGAACTATAATTAGAAAAAAGATTTGCGGAAGACTTTTATTTAAAAGCAAGAACAAGATTTATACAAAAAGAATGCAGTTACTGGCATAGCCACAGGGTTGAGGACAACCAGATAAGGTGTAATCCATCAACAAATGATGCTAACATTGAGAAAGCCTAATTTAAGAATACATAACAGTAGAATTAAGGACTATGAAATATAGACAATCTGGCTAGTAGATCATATAAAGTTAGGAAACTGCAGACCAAAAAGAATAGTAGGTCTTACACCACAGGGCAGAATCTAGGATGTCATTTGATGAACTTGATGAAACATGAGTTATCTTACGAGTTCGGTGACCTGCAAGGGCCACATGCCATCCAATAATCTTCACAGAATAATAACTTTGGCCTTTAAGAGATGTGACAAATCCTAAAGATGTCTAAGAACCTTTAGGATAGTGAAAGAAGGTAAAAAAAAATAAAAATAAATTTGATAATTTTTTATTTAAATTTTATATACTTGTAGAATTTTAATAAAAAAATTTATTAAATTTAATTAGATACTACAGATTAAAAAAATAAATAAAGATTAATAAAGATTAAATAATAAAAAAAACTGCCATTATTCTACTTTATATTTGCCAAATAATAGCAATATAATAGCAACATAATAGCAAAATAATAGTAAAATAATAAAAGGTTTATTGATATTAATAATATAATAGTAACATAATAGAACAGTTCTATTATTTTATTTTTAGTCTTTGTAACTGAAAATAAAATAATAGAAATGTTCTATTATTTTATTAATATGTTATTATTATTTTACTAATATTAACAAATCTCCTGTTATTTTACTATTATTCTACTGTTATTTTACTGTTATGCTACTATATTTAGTAAATATAAAGTAGAATAATATTAGATTTTTTTTTATTATTTAACTTTTATTAACCTTTATTTATTTTTCTGATTTGTATAGTTGTTAAAATACTTTTAGTTAAAGTTTTTTTTAAAAAATATAAAATTTATCAAAATAATATTATTCTAAATTTTTTTTTAACTTTAATTAAAAGTATTTTGATAACCACATGACCAAATTTAATAATTTTTTTTAAATTTTATTTATTTGTAAAAATTTAATTAAAAGTTATTAAATTTGGTTAGATAGTTATTAAGACATTTTAATTAAAAAAGTAAGTTATATAGATATAAAAATATTAAAAAAAATATATAAAAATATTAATATTAATTAAAAATTTTTAGTAATATATAATATAAAAATATAAATCTAATATATAACTAAATATTATATTAATTAATTATTAACTAGTTATTTAATTAGTTATTTAACCAAATAACTAATCACAAGTAATTAGTATAATTATTATTATCTAATTTTTTTTAATTTATATTTATTTTAGATATTTTTATTTTTTTCTTTATTTATTGTTATTTTATTTTATAATTATTTTTTTTATTAAACACTATTTTTTATTTTTTATTGTTTATTTGTATATTTAATTTCTAAACATTGTTAGACCCAGAACACATGATCAATAAGTCACCAATTTTATTGTAAAATTATTATTGTAAAATTATTAGTCATAATTCTGTTTTAGCTAGGAAGATTTTACCAAAGTTTGAATACCTGTGCTTATAATGATTATAATGCATATATTGTATATATTGATTATAATCAGTATAATCAATATATGTAATATAAGTGTTATTATTATTATAAGCATAATTATGGATATTGGCACTCTAACAATAAATAGAATATTGCTTATAAATAACCTATAATTTTATCCTAATAATAAGGCAGATTTTAATATAAAAAATTAATAAACACTATATCTTGTATATATCAAATAAAGATTTTTTGTAAGTAACTGTAGAAAACTACTATTATAATAAAATACTTATTTATAATATTAATAAATCCTATCTTGCTAGTATAGTATATCCTGACATAATAAGAAATATTGCAATTCTTGAGATATTAGAAAACTAACCTCAATGTAATGTAGGTTATTCTAGAATAATCTGATCTGAATTGAAAATGCTTACCAAATCTACACATCTCTTTCAACTAAAAGCCAACTGATCATTACACAAAGCTGACTTTCAATTAGTAACAGACTCACTAAATTAGGGCATCTTAATATGTATAATCAATAACTTTTATTATAATTACTATTTATATTTTATGTATAATATACAATTAAGGTAATTTGAAATCTAAATTTATCTATATAACTACAATACTAAAAATTTATTAAAAATATAATAAATAATCTACTTTAATAGTTTTTCTTAACTTTTATAAACTGTGTTTGTGTTTTATATAATATTAGAAAATATTTATTAATTGTAAAATAACTGTAAAGATTTATTTAACATTCTGTATTATTTGTTCTTATCATTTTATAATCAAAACAATACAAATTATTTGAATTGCCTTACAAGAATAAAAGAATCTTTTTTTATTAAATAATTGTTCAATTGTATTTAAAGCTAAGACAAATTTTATGTAAATTAGTAGAAAGTATTTTAATATTAACATGATTTTATTTATTTATCAATAAATTACTAAAACAATAAATAAGAACTTGTAAAGTTTAGAGTTTTAAGCATAGCATTTAAACAAAAATGCTTATTCTAATTGGTATAAATAGTAAAGAATAGCTGTAAATAATAGTATAGTATTGTAATTAATTTATATAAAAAACAATATATATTTAAAAAAATATATTTTTATCTTTGATAAGAGGTATGTCAATGGTTTTAAATAAAAAACAACCAAGTACAATTATAAAATATAATCAACTTTGTTTCTTTGTTTATTAATTATTATAAATTCATTTTCACAAATTCATTCTTATTGTTACATGTTGCATTTTCACATTGCCTATTGTAAATACATCTTTATAATCTTATATCTTCATTAAAATTTATTCTTAAACTGGCTATAGATTTTTTTATACTTTAATTTGCATTTCTTAAACTCATATTTAAGAATTCCACCTGTTTCTGTTTAATACCACTCTTATTTCATCCATCTTTAATTGCTTTCATCATAATTAAACTGTTTTATTTTAATAAATTTCCTCAGATTAACTATCCTGATCCAACATGACATTGCATTATTTAATGCTCTTCCAACCTAATAGTTACAGTATATCCCAGTAGTATGATATAAAATTGCATAATTGTGTCGATTTAACTAGAATACCACCTACATAAGTGTTAATTAAAAAAACATTCGCTTTTCTTTAAAAAGTGCTACAGGTGCTATCCAATTTGGCAGATTTTATAAATAGGACGAATTGAATCACTTGATACAATCGTTGTGTGAGATTCAAATTACTGCGATCAGCAGATTTCATGTATCACTGGAAATCTAGAAAAGATACTAATTCATGATTGGCTAATAATTATTTGATCAATTTTTTTATATTGGCATTTTTTTAATTTCCGATGCGATACATGATCACAGTAACTTGAAAAGCACTGTAATAAAAAAATCTTGAAACATAGCCTTATTCTTAGACATTTTATAAACAATTGTGAAAGTTTCAAAGCAATTTATTATCTTGATAATGAGTTGAATAATTTTAGAAAAGTTTACTTAATAATATTTATACTAAACATTAGTCGTAATAATCTATTACTGAATATTATCTTCATGTAGCATAAAAATTCGTATCAATGAAAATTACATGAAACCAAAGTACAATGTGTCACACAACACATGAAAGAGTTTTATTACAGCGCTAACAAGATAGGACGGTTGTTAAAAATTAAATACTGCCAAAATT
Source organism: Cetraspora pellucida (assembly GCA_910591915.1). Taxonomy (NCBI): domain Eukaryota; kingdom Fungi; phylum Glomeromycota; class Glomeromycetes; order Diversisporales; family Gigasporaceae; genus Cetraspora; species Cetraspora pellucida. The sequence goes on from CAJVQA010004839.1 coordinate 10,160, forward strand.
TTATGCTTTTCATAATTAATCATAAAAGTCATTATTTTTACAAATTTCTAGCACTTTTTTGCTTATTAATTGTAAATAATGGAATTTTTAGTCAGTATTGTGGACTGAATTACAGTTCATATCCAAAATTATTGCTGGATATTATCCTGCTTATAAATATAATCTAAAGACATCTAATATTCGAATTAGTTCGAATATTGAATATTTATATTATATTGGTACGTGAAATTAAATTATTGTAATTTTATAATATATAGATAAATTAAATCTTACTTTGTTTAAAAATTTTTTGTAGCATTTAGCCCAACTGATCTTACTAATGGTACTGGTCCATATCAAGTTTTTCAAAATCAAGAATTCAGAAATTATATTAATATGAGTTATCCTTATTTACATTATAAAGTAAATATATATTTAATTGCAAAGTCTTTCTCATCATCATGACTAACCTTTTATAGTTAATTATTTCAATCTTGTTGCCTACTGATGATACTTTAACAAAAATTCCTCCGTTTACTAACGTTTCTGTCGGACGGTATGATTCGCCCAGTCCATTTACTCAGCAATTTATTAATGAATTAGAAGCAATTGTTGGTAATTATTCATTCGATGGTGTAAGTTTAACTAACGTTTTGTTTTACATTATTCTCTTACATTAATCAATATCTACTAGTATTAACTAATTTCTGATTAATTTATAGGTTGACATTGAATATCCTAATAAGTTTCCATGCTTTCAAGCAACGCAATTCAATGCTATTTATTTGGATTATGTTTTCACACAGCTCCTAGTCGATATTTCAAAGAAATTGAAACCAAATAAAAAAATTCTAACGGTTACGGCAGGCCAATATCCTATATCTGGTTTGGATTCTAGCATCATTAGTTTTGTAAATATTCAACTTTTTTTTTTAAACAATAACAATATGAAATTATAGAATATCCGCCTATTCGTATGTGTTTACGACAAATAATCTAACATATTTAATTTATAAAATTTTAGGCATTTTATCTTAACATTAATGCCAAATATGCGAGTGCTGGAATAGATAGTATTCAAAAAAATTTTAATGTTTGGAATACCAGCATACTCATACCAAATCTTGTTTTGGGATTCAATGTTGGTGGTATTGTTGAATTGATTAATTCTAATAATATTACAATGGATACTATTAATAACAACCTTACAATTATTAATGAACCAAATATTCCATACACATTTTCTGATGAATTGATTTCAGATCCATGTAGAGTTTCAGTATATGCATCTTGGTCATGGAAAATTTTGAGTCATGAATTATCACCACCTTGTTACGACAATGCTTCTTCTCCATGGACACGTGGTTTTGATAATATAGCCCAACAGCCATATATTTACTTACGACAACAAAATTCTTCTACAAGATTCTATTACGTTTCTTATGAAGACTTTCAATCATTAAAATCCAAACTTGATTTTGTACAGCGTGTCAATGCATTAGGAGTTGCAATTTTCGATATCACTAGAGACAGTTATAATGTACCATTACTGGATTTCATACCTCCTGATAATCGTTATACATCTAATCGTAATAATCTAGATAATTCGTACTTGGGATTAAAAATAATAGTTGGTGCAATATGTTCTTTCATTTTAGTTAGCGTATTAGTAGCTGGCTTTATATTTCATCGAAGACATAAAGCAAAAATGTCTGACCAATTAATAGACACAAGTAATCAAGATTGCTCCGATATAAGTCATTAGATTCTCTCAGATACAGATAATCATGTTTATTCTGATACAAATAAAAGGGATTGATAATTATCGCAAGTACAGTAATTATCTAATTTAGTATTGCAACTAATTAGCTAATCTAGTAAAATTTATGAGTGCTGCCAAAGAAACCCTGTCATCGGGCTTTCAATTATATTTTTTGTCCCAGAACGCCATCGAGTTTAATGAATTATATTTGCACATATATATAAATTAAAAGCCCGATGATAGATTTTCTCTAGACGGCACTATGGAAACAAACTGAACACAAAATATAATTGAAAGCCCACTGACAGGTTTTCCTTTGCAGCATTCATATGTACACACAATAGTTCATCTACAAAAGGCTATAAACAGATTACTCGGATTCAATACAGTTGTCCTCTCATACATTCACACAGTTGGGCACATAATTTTTTTAAAAATGTGCTTAACTGTACACGAAATATAATTGAATGTCCAATGACAGGTTTTCCCTTGGGCGCACTCATATGATATATGATTATATGGAAGGTGACTATATGAAGGGACGACTGTAATCGCTTAAACCTTTGACCCCGGTGTCATTAACTTGACAAATTTCTCTATTATGTTTAGAATCTGAATGTATTTTGGTTTGATTTTAAGTTACACTTGATCTTGAAATTTGGCCCGACCCGATAGAGAAACTTTTTAGGTAGATGGCTCTAATGTGTTCTTAAACCAATCAAATAAATAATTGTGCATTTATATGTAAACATCTGCGAAGATGCTTTAAATTTTAAAATATATACTTTACCCTCGTTATAGCGGACCTCGTTAAACCGATCCTCCATTATAACGGAGTGATTATCTAGAATATTTTAAACATTTTACTATACTATGTAATACTGCACAGTAGTGGATATTCATTTAACGGATGGAATTTCCCAGCCCGATCACTCCGTTAACCGAGGTGATGTTATCCTGCTCAACAAGTTAGTTTGTGCCTAAAAACTCGTTTGAACACTGTTTAAGCAAAACTGGTTACCGAACTCAGTTTATACAAATGTATCAGTATTAATAATTATGCATTAATTATGCTTGCTGTTGTTGTTATCACTGTTTATAAGAGCTAATTCGTGAATTCTAACTTATTTCATCAATTTCGTAACTAACTTTTAATCAAAGAGGCTAATTTTCGTCATGTCAACGTAATGCCATAATAATTAACCAGGATTCATTGATTTAAAAGTACATATTTCTTTTTTTGTATGAAATACATATGCTAAACCATTATTTTTCTTATCAACATACTATTAGTATACTCAAATAAATTTCGGTTTATTTATTAATAAGGTAAAACTGAAACAAGAGATTACGTAATACAATTATTATAAGGATATTGAATATCTATTCTTCACTTACAATGGTGGTGTCTTGCATATTATCATCTGATAAACCTTCTTTAAATATAAAAAATTCATCAGAAGCTAGCCTATAAATTGCTTCGGCAAAAGTCAAAGCACAATGATTATCTGATAATTGAATACTTGATAAATATCGATTTTCATGATCAGTTGATAACACCATTTTAATGGAAGGTGATTTAATCCACTTATCAATCATTTCAACTTCGCACGCACTAAGTGGCCGATAAATTGAACATACTATAATAAAAATTGTGTATGATTTAGAATAAAGAAAATAATCATAAAGTGTATCTGGATTATTTTTATAGTTATTTTTTAACCATTTAAAATATAATCGATACTGAATTGCCATAACAATTATTAGAATAATCGAGTACAACAAAAGTCCAATTACAACACCCAATATAAGCCACGGAATGTCTGAACTGTCTATTGTACCTGCAGACTGGACAAGACTAACATAGTTTGCATCATCGTCAGAAAAAGCGTATTGAAATGATAGAAGCCCAATTATTAAAAAAAAGTAAAATATTGAAAATGAGGGTATCATATGGGCAATAATACTACAATACAATATTTTCACTACAAAATAGTAGTAGGCTCCATAATTAAGAAGATTGAGTTCTTTATTCTCATTGAAATGAGTAAGACAAAGATAAATTGTCGTTACAACTGCAAGACAAAGTGAGATTCCGCAGGAACCTATAATACGTTCACGAAATTTTTTTATGGACATTATTTTACAAGTATATCAGTATATGGGCAACTATGTTAAAACTTGATGTTACGTATAAATAGATTTGAATGCACTGTTACACTTTGTAGCCTTTAAAGTGAGACTAGTATACCTTGTGATTAGTGATACTAATGTACTAAAGTAATCTGTAATTAGTTACCAATATATAGAGTAGATCATAAATCTGGTAAATATCCCTTGTAGAATTTTCATAACTTTATACTTGGATTTTTTATATTATAACCAGGGTTGCATGGACTGGTCAATAGTCAAGCTTGACCAGACCAGTTTAACCAATTTGACCAGTTGGTCAAAAGGTTTAGTATTGGTCAAATTAGTCAAATTGGTCAAATAATATATAAAGTATATATATATATTTGTTTATTTATTTGTATATTAAAATTATTTATTTAATAGGTTAGATCATTTGACCAATTTGACCAGACCATTTGACCAATTTGACCAGACCAGTTCGACCAACAAATTTTTGGGCGACCATTGATTTGACCAACCCTGATTATAACTATGAAATGCAGACATGCCATCCAGTTGAAATCAGAGATGGCGATGGTAAATGACCTGAAATGACTCAAATAACAAATGACTTGTCTTTGGATCATTTCTAATCCAAATAACCAAGTAGGTCATTTGAATTTATTGGTGGAAATAATAATTGACTACAATTCAATAATTTATTAGTAAAACCACACACTCTCTAAGTGCACACTCAAATTCTGACCCGAACATATATATGACTGCTATATTCTTATTGTTTTCTAAGTTCTCATAGAGGTTTTATGTAATTCGAAAATATTAGACGAGCTAAACTAGAGATGGGCAAGATATTTTCTTATCTATTTTATGTACAGTATTACTGCTTGTTATAATTTACAATAACATAATTTAAGATCAAATCAAGCTTATTTTGCAAATATCATGGTCATTTTTATTATATATTACGACTATAACGTAAAAAATTTAGTGACAATATTGGTTACTATATTATAAGTTATAATGCATATTGCTAATCATTTATCTTTAATTTAAAATCCTATTCTGTTAATTATTGTTAATTTGTTTTTTTTTGGTATTAAGATAAGGCCTTGTTTATATTTTATTAATAATTTTAATTATATACTTTAGTACAAAAATGCTAAAATAAACTAAGATTGTATACAATAAAAAAAAATTATATGCAAAATAAGAGCTCAGATTAGTTTATCTGTAATCTAAATTAAATTATTGCTAATTTGTATTTCCTATAGTCCTAATATTATTTTTAATAAATTATGTTATAGTCTACACTTTAAGTACTTCTTTTTATAGTATTTATATGAATTTTGTTTTCAATTTGCAAGATATATAGATTGGTATAACTGGTTACTATATAAAATATAGAAAATCTTTATTATACAGGTTTTCTATTCTAGTAACCCAGTTGGTACAACTATACTATTCCTTCAGTTTTCAGTTCTTTGTATAGTCTATAAACATTCTATTCTTAGATTATTTTTGTTTATTTTTAGATATAGTATTTATGTTAATGTGTTCAAATTCTTTGTATTTGTAGATTTCTATAAATATACATAAAAAAAATCAGTAAAAAAGAAACAAATTATTTTTAATAATTTTTTAATTTTTAAATTAAAATAGCCTAATAATTATTTAATCAAACTTGCTAAAAAAATTTGGATAGAATCTTTGTAAAGTAGTTTTGTAATATATGTATATGCTATTGATTGTATTTGAAATATACTATTATTTTATAGCTATACTAGTCTTGCACTAAAAAAAAAGTTAGTAAGTATTTTATTTATATTTTATTTTATTTTATTTTTTTGGTATTAAGGTGAGGTTATTTATATTTTATTATTTACTGTTCTGATAATGTTTTATATATTTATTATTAAATATTTATAATTTTTTTTTAAATTAAAATTTTTTTTATTAGACAAATGAATAATTATTAATTATTAAAGACTGTAGTAAAAGATTAAATAAAAAAAAATTATAAAAAAAATTATTATTTTACTTAATTTAGTTATTATTAATGCCTAAAACTTATAAAATAAATAAATTGCTATTGTTAATATGCAAAAACAAAATTATACAGTTAGACCTTTAAATAATTATATTTTATATAATTATATCTTTATATAAGTACATAAATTTGTTAATCAAATTACTATAAAATATAGAAAAAACTTCTATATAAAAACAATCTTTTTATAAGCATATTTTTAAAAAACTTATTATTATTCCAACTATATAACTATAGAAAGTGTTAACTGTATATAAAATTCTATAATAAAAACTTTAACTTAATGCCTAAAGATTTGTTATTATAGTAAAATGTATTTTTTTTTTAGTTTTACTATTGTTTTAATTATATAAAATTCTACAATCTGATTGATTAAGTTAACTTAAATTGAGCAAAATAATTAACTACAATCTGTACTTAACTAAAATATAAATAAGCTAAGTTATAAATATTAATTACAATATTTATGGTTTTTTGAGTTAATCTTATTAGTAGTTAAAAATATAAATTAAAAAATTTCTTTGTATTTAGAGTATAGAATAGATATGCTGATTTTTACTATTGAATTTTATGAGTTATATAACAATCAACAACAAATTTAACTAATGTAAATTGATCAGAAAAATTTAAAACAAATATTTATTTTAATTTATTATAAAATTTAAAAATACAAAATAATTTTAATAATAATTTTAAAATAGATATAAAAAATCATTATGTTTTTTTGAATATTTGATGTAATTTAAAATATTTAAAAGTTTAGAAATAAAAGATTATTACACTAACTTCAGACTTTATAAAAAAAACATTTTTTTAAAAAAATAAAAATATTATTAATAATTATTTTAATAAAAAGAAGTACTTAAAGTGTAGACTATAACATAATTTATTAAAAATAATATTAGGACTATAGGAAATACAAAT
>CAJVQA010004840.1:0-17004 GCA_910591915.1 Cetraspora pellucida
TTCAATGAACTACTACAGAAGAGCATACAATTGGCTATATGTGTAACTTTTCTATATTACCTATTTAAGAAGTCTGCTCAAAGATTTCTCACTAATTGCTATATCTAACACCTCTGCTTGGATGTTTCACTTTAAACTCTCTAAACCTGTAACCTGTATTAACATCACTGGGCCATACTCAGATGCTCAGATTATTATCTTAACCTTAATACCAAAAAAAAAAATTATAAAGCTTATTATCTAAAAATAATTAAATTACTAAACTTGATTTAGTAAATGTTAAGATATATTTAAAAAATAATTGACTAACTATATGATATTCATTATACAAAATTATCATACTTTTTATAATCTTTGTTTAAAAAATAAAATAAATTATATGATTTGAATATTATTTAAACTGTCTTATTGAAATAAATCTAATAATATCAAAATTGATCAATTTTTCAAGACTAAGATATTATATTGTATATATTATATATAAGATTTGTATTATATATTATAAAATTTATTAGCTAGTATACAAATGTATTCTTTTTAAAATTGGACCAAGTTTTATTGATACTAGTACAATTAGTCTAATAACTAATTGGTTTAATTGTTTAATAAATCTAATTTCAATATTGTTAAACATAACAAAAAAAGTCTTGAACATCAAAAAATATACAATAGTTAATAAAAATAATGTCTAATTTGTAAATTATTATATTTAAATAAATAAAAAGATTGTATATATTTTATTCTTACAAATTTTAGAATAATTTTTTTTTTTTAGTTCTTGATATTGTAAAGAACCAAGCATATATCAAAGAATTTTTTTTTAATAAAAATGTTATACAAATAAATAACTAAAAAAGAAAAAATAATAATTCTTATTCATATTAGTACTATAAGTACTAAACAAGTTATTTACAAAATTAAGTGTAATCTAATAACAATTTGAAGATTTTTTAAAAAATATAACAGAATCAAAAAAATTAAGAATTTATCTTGATCTGAATATTTTTTTATTTTAAAAAAATAAAAAAAACTACTATAGTAAAAAAAGTATTGAAAGAAAAATATGTATTTCTGCTCAAAATTATAAAAAATTTAAATTTTTAATGCAATATGTAAACTGTAACTAGAACCTTATATAACATTAGACTTCATTTTTGTATTATTATTATAAAGTCTTTTTTATTAAATAATAATGTAAAAAAATATATAATATAATATAAACAAAATAAAGATACTTTTTATTGAAGATATATTATTTTTTCAGATAAAATAAATATAAAAGATACAAATATAAGTGTTTATAACCAAATTTCAAAAATGAGAAAGTCTTAATAATAATTTAATTATATTTCATTAATAACATCACAAATCTTATAGTTTTTTTAATAATTACAAAAGTTCCAAATAAAAAACATTTATATCAAAGTTCTAAACAATTATCTTATATTGTTTATAGTTGCAATTCATTTGTTAAACAACTTTCATTCAATTTTTCAACATGACAATGCTTCAGTTTATAAGATGTCAAATTGGCTTAATTCAAAAAACATTGATTATATAAATTAACCCTTACAATCCTTTGACCTTAATCTTATAAAAAATATTTGGAAGATAATAAAGAACAATATTCAAAACTATAATAACTTTCCAAAAAATAAATCTGATCTTAAAATGGCCTTACAGGAAGCATCATCAAATTTGAATACATTAGTTCTTCATATAGTTGCAAACTCAATAATACAAAGAATCACAAGTATAGGAAATCACTTAGTAAAATATTAAATAAATATAAAAAAAAATTTTGATGTATATATAGCCAAAATTAAATAAATCAAAAATTTATTTTTTGATCTAAAATTGAGTGTTACTTTTGTTGGCTACTGTCTAAAGGCCTGTGAATCGCCTATTTTTAAGGCCCAGTTTGGCTTGCATTTAGGGTTAAAATTTTTTTTCTGGCCTGGCCTGACCTTATTTAGAGTTACTATTTTTTTGCTAGTTTAGCCCAGCCTGCATATATAAATTTTTTCTTTAGCCCAGCCCAGCCCACAATTATAAAATTTTGCTTCAAGCCTGGGATGCAAGACCCAATATAGGCCTTTACTATTACCTGTAATATAGCAGGCTTTTATTATAATTAGCTAATTTTTGTAGATCATTTTATGCCATGACCTTGGAATTTATCTAATCAGAAACCATAAATTTTAATTATCGATTTTAATTAAAATAATTAAATTTAATTAATTATTTTTTATTTTTTGTTATTAAAATTAATTTTAATTAAAATTGTAATTTTTTATTTTTATTTATTAAGAACTAAATTGTAAATAGCAATTATTTATTAAGAACCAAATTGTAAATTGTAATTTTTTATTTATTAAGAATCGAATTATAAATTGTAATTTTTTTTTATATAAAAATTGAATTGTAAATATAGCTTTATATATAATATATAAACAACAATTTAATAAAATAATTTTTTTTAAATAAAATTTTATTGATAATTTAAATAGCTCTAAAATTATTCATTGCATTACTATATAACTGGTTTATGTTACTATTTAATACTATATTATTAATTTTAGCATCAGTATTCTTAATAGTTTTAGTTGTTTTAAAAACATTCGAATTATCCTTTTCTGTGACTGTTATTGTTTCAATTGAACTTATACTCTTATCAAAAGCCTTATAGTTTTTCTCTATTCTACTTATAAGATAATTCCTGCAATACTTATACTGACTACTCAATCTAAACAAAAAACATTTAAAATGATAAGCATGACTACAAATAAGTATAAATCCTACTTTGTCCATTCTTATACAGCTCTTCATATCACAGTATTTGTCATTTTGTAGAGAATGTATGATGTTTTAACCTATTGGCAATGTCTTGATATTAATATCATATCCAAGTGATGAAAATCTATATTTCAAGTTTATTGCAACTAATTAACCTATATTGTTATGAATGTTTGTAAAAAGATTTAGCAAAAATACTGCAGTTCATTTTTCAAGATACTCTAGCTGCCTTGCTAAATAAATAATATTATGATTATTAGAAAAAGCTTTCACAAAAGAATTGTTGTTACACATTAAATCTATTATCTGTGTTTCTCAAATAATTTGATCTGCTATGTTGGATGGTTGGACTTGACATCAAATTGAATTATAAAAATTCTCTATATACTAATCATTAAATGCATAAAGAGAATTAGCAAGTATTTGAGCAATTGGATGATTAATACTATTCCAATAAAACATATCACTTAGAAAGGCTAGCAGAAGCTTATTGTAATTTTTTCATTTGTATTGGTAAAAAATACATCAAATACAAAATATTGCTTCTTGATAAACTGGCTAATTTTTACTATGAAATATAACAGAATAAAAATTCAAGACCAGTAAAATAAAATTATCTAGAAGATTAATTAGATATCTAATTTCAGGATTTTTTGACTGCTCAAATTTTTGTAAAACAGTTAAATGAATTTGAGACCAGCCTTTAAATGCTAATTCTAATAAAAGATTAATTTTGTAAAATTTTAGCTTTTGAGCCAAAACCTTCTTATCTTTATAAATACTAAGATAAAGTTTTTTAAAAAAATTGTAATTAACAAGAAACACAAATTCACAACTATTTAAGAATATGTATAGAGGCCCAATTATTAGCACAATATAAAGAATCTGCTATAGTATATCAGAAGAATCGCTAAGCCTAATTCTGTAGTTAACAGCATGTCATATATTAAATTGCCTAGAATAATCCATAAATATTATTATAATTTGACTCTCCAAATAAGTTTTTGCTTCATCTATATTTGTCAAACTTTGAAGAACATTTATATAATCTTCTAGTGAATAAAGAAATTTTACTTTTAATTTGACAAGTTTAATATTATTCATGCTTTGATCTTCTCTACATTGTTCGATTTTGTCATTATAACTATAAACTAAAAGATATTTAATACGTTCTTCATATGTCTTAGACACAAATATCAAATTAACAAAGGCTGATCTTCTTATTATATAACTATGCCCTAAATAAGAAAAAAAAAATAAATAAAAATTTTTAATAATTATTTTTGCATCAATACCTCTTTCATTTTGAATGCTTTTATTTTCAAAATTCAGAATCGATGCTATATTTGGCAAGGCTTTAAGCAATATGATAATAAAGTGAAGGATATTATGTATTAGTGTTGAATCACTATAACAGTACTCATGAATGTTGTGAAAATTATTTATATTAAATATAATTAATTTTCTATCCTAATAAAAAAAAAATAATTAGTAAATATTAATTTATATAACAATTTACTTGTACTACACAAATAAATCATTTAGTAACTATGTATATTAAAATTTATTACTTACATTATTTAACAAAAAGTCTTCTACTTCATTATTTGCATTTTTGCATGTTAAGTTTTTTGTTACATAATAGTTTCATGTCATACTGTTAAATCAGCATCTGCTAAAGTTTCTATTGCAGATGACAATGTCCTGAATGCATCCAATCTTTGCTTTAACTCCATTAATAAATTTATTATTAAAACTTGCTAGAAAATAACAAAAAAAAACTAATCATTTCTTATTTTTTTCATTAGTTATGTGACTCTTCACTCTTGAGTTAGTTCCAACTACTAATTGATTAAAAAAACCTTTTAATAACAGTTCACTTTCTTCAAGTAATTTCTTGAATTCATCAGGATTGAGAACAGGTTTCTTCTTATATACATGCTGTTTTGTGTATAATACACTTGTCATTAACTTAACTTTTTTACTAAGAGGAACTAATTCTAAAAAGAAAAAAAAAACTATAAACAATCGAAAATACAATAATAAAATAAGAAATAAAAATTATTTATTTACCTAATTTTGTTTCATCAAGCTCTGCACATACTTCATGATATGCTAATTTTAGTTCCTGAAATTTAGATTGAGAGTAAATAATATCATCACTCAATACATATGATCTACCTTGAAAATTTCTTATATCTTCACTTGAAATCTTTTCTGGCAGCAGCAAATAGTCAGGCGAATTAACATATTCTGGATCATTGTCGGTTTTGTATAAGCAACGACGAAATATCATTGCCCCTTGTTGTAACTCAAAAAAACTAAGCAAACATTCTGGAACCTTAAGAAAAGTCTTCGATTCGGTACCCGATCGTGCTGTAGAAGTATATACCTGGTGTTTGGGATGTGAACATACATAGTTAGTTTTAGATCTTTTTGCATTTACAATCAATTTGTTATAATGTTTTCGGCACAAAGCCTTGCCGACCAAGTCCAAATGTTGACTGGAACTTGGTATGATCACCCGATCAGACACAACAGAGGCACTGTGCTGTTCATCATCACAGGTAACCCCCTCTTGATCCTTTAAATCACAGTGCCGGCACTTTCTTTTTCCTTTTTTTTCATTAGAGGGGGCTGGAGCTTCACGATGAGAATCTTGTGCAAACATGTTTCCAAATAAACGTTTCTTAGCTAACTTCTGAATTATCTCGCCTTTTTTTAACTATATATAGGGCCAAAGGTATATTTCAAGCTTTTTTTAGTCGCAACCTTCTACAATTCGTTTTCGTGGTGTACAATTGGTTTAAAGTGAACTAAGGGGCTGTTCTAATATGTGAAGATTATCAGTGTAACATTCCGATCTCCTAGCCAATCAGAACGCAAGCCCGCTGTGCTACTGCCTGTAGGTTTAACGCAATCGACACGGATCAGCCCGACAAAATGGAAAATCCCGTAAAATTAAATAAAAGCTTATCGTTATTATTAATCACCTAACTCCAAGCAAACTCTTACGTACTCAAATCGACAATGAATTCTTCGGAGAATTCATTACGTCGAAATGGAATTGCGCCTATCAAGCCAGAGTAATCAGCGATTTTATTCATTCTCTTAAGCGAATTGTTGTTATCTTCATATTCCAAAGACTCAAATATAATTCAAGGTATATTCGACCAGATACATTATTAAAAAAGAAGATATAAAGCGAAACATCGCCACAGAAGCTACTTCTGAAGATACACAGGATGATACATCTGAGGTTTTATAATGAATCATATTAGCGTTCAAGAAATAAGATACTATTACTAAAATGCTTAATTATTTATTACAATTGCTCCAATTAGGAACCTCCGAAAAAGAAGAATCGAATTACAAGAACACGTGAATCAAATAAACGATATAAGGAGCGTGCAGTAAAGACTTTTACAGAAGTCAAACGCGTGAGCAATCTATTCATCTTAGTATGTTCAATGTATCATGCTTAGATTAACTCATATTTTATCTATAATCTTAGCTATGTCATAAAACTGCAGTTGGAGAGGATTGCGATTTTGATCAGTATGCTTATAATACTGAACATGGATTATGTGAATTTCATATTTTTATTGAATAGCTTTATATCTTAATTTTTATGAATAGGTGTAAATACGATCATGATTTGAAAACTTTTTTGGAGGTTAAGGAAGAAAATTTAGGAGATCGATGTGTGAATTTCGACAAATTTGGAAAGTAAGCATCAGTATTATTTAATTTATCATCACTAACAACTAAAAGAATATTAACTTCTTTTACTAAGATGTCGTTATGGATATAAGTGCCGATTTTCTAAGGCACATACAGCTCCTGATGGAAAGTTAATTGTAAATGAAAAGGTAAATTTAATTCATTTAACACCTTGTTTATATGTTTTCCTGCTTTATTTACTGTAATTTGTTTTTTAGCTTGCTTCATTAGGAATAGTCGAAGAAAAAAATGGTCTGACATATGAAGTGCAAAGGCTTCTCAGGAAAAATTTGGTAGATTATTAAAAAGTTTTTAAATTAAATGATTGCTAATTAACATAATCTAATATTGTCTATATTAGTATAGTTTTCCAAAATCTGATGTGTATATTAAGGAAATTCAAGGAGAGATTTCGAAGCAATTGAATATTCAGGAACAAAATAAATTGGCTAAATTGCAAGCTACAGGCCCTGTTATCGATAAAGGTGATCAAATTGCCGTCTCACAAAATCAAAATGTAACTGATGTATCTTCAGTGGAAGGAAATATTCATTGTTCGACAACCGAACTCATTGATAAAAATTTGGTTGAGCAAGCACCTAAAGGTGACAACAAAGGAATTTGCGAATCAAAATTAGATGAAATCACTTTAACTAGTGAATTTGGAGAATCAAGTGATACTCCTGATGTACCACTTCGTGCCTGTGAAAAGAAAAAGGTGTTTAAATATAATTGCCTTCACCTATTTTCATTTGCCTGCTTCGCTAATTTTATTTTATTATCAAACTACAAAGATATCATTCAAAAACAAGTTATATCTTGCACCGTTAACTACAGTTGGTAATCTTCCTTTTCGTCGCATATGTAAAGAATTTGGTGCAGATATTACGTGCGGTGAAATGGCAATGGCCACAAATTTGCTTCAGGGACAACAAAGCGAGTGGGCATTATTGAAAAGACATGCTAGTGAAGATATGTTTGGTGTTCAAATTTGTGGATGCAAGGCACAACATATGGTGAAATGTGCTGAGATATTGTCTAATGAGATTGAGGTTGATTTTATTGATGTCAATTTGGGATGTCCAATAGACTTGGTTTATAATAAGGTAAGATTTAGTGAGGATATCCAAACATAACGGACAAAAACGTGGTTACATATTGTTTTGGTCTTAGGGAGGAGGGACTGCACTTTTGCGGCACGATGGAAAATTAGGAAAGATTCTTCGGGGTATGAACAGAGTTAGTATGAACTAATTATTTATTCACGTTTGTTAATGTGCTTATTAAAATTAATTAACTTGATCATCCCGTTAAAGATTACGGATATACCAATTACTGTAAAACTGCGCACAGGTATTCAGGATGATATATCAGTTGCACATAAACTTGTGCCAAAATTCGAAAAATGGGTGAGTATTCTACTTAACACCATTTTTCAATTTGTTATTGACAAACGTACTGACATCTTTATTTGATATTTAATTATTAAGGGCGTGTCGATGGCTACGGTTAATATGCCATTTTACAACGAATTCCATTATTCTAGATATTAAATTTACAAATATATTTTTTATTTTATTAACTAAATTAGTTACATGGCCGTTCACGCCAACAACGATATACTAAACTTGCTGATTGGCAATACATTTCTAAAGTTTCAGATACCGTAAATGAGATGCCACTATTTGGTAATATTACATTTTACTTTTTTCGATTCCTTCTCGTGAATATTAATTATAAGTATGATTAGGCAATGGAGATGTTCTCGGATATACAGATTATTATGAACATATAGAAAAGCATCATGTTGATGGTATCATGATCGCACGTGGTGCTTTGGTGAGCAACCATAGAAGTTCAAATATTGTCGATTATTTTTAAGTTTGAATAAATATCTCATCTTTGTTGTAATCATAAAGATTAAACCTTGGATATTTGATGAAATTAAATCAAAGAGGCATTACGATATTTCATCTGGAGAAAGATTGGATATTTTGAGAAAGTTTTGCAATTATGGAATGGAGCATTGGGGATCCGATTCTATAGTGAGTTTTCATCTCATCTCGTTCTTTGGATTTTCTGTCATAATTTATATGCTGACTGTGATTTACATTTTGGCAATTTTTTAGGGGATTAATCAGACTCGAAGATTCTTTTGCGAATGGATGAGTTTCACATATAGGTACTTTGATTGTTTTTATTATTGATTTTTGTAAATATTAAGCATAACTAATTGGTTTAGATATATTCCCGTCGGATTGCTTGAGGTCTTGCCACAACGTATAAATGAGCGCCCTCCATCTTTCCGTGGGAGGGATGAACAAGAAACTCTGTTGGCTAGCGGAAATAGTAGTGATTGGGTAAAACTAAGGTGAATGTCAATTAATATTTAACGATTGGTTTTGCAAGATGGGACTAAAAGAATATCTTTTAATTTATATAGTGAGATGTTTTTAGGCCCGGCACATGAGAGTTTTAAATTTGTACCAAAGCATGCCTCGAATTCTTATTCCTATGAAGGGTAGAAATACAGTCAACACTCGCAACAGTCACATCTGCAATAGTCCCAATTTTTAAAACTATATCGATACCAATCATTTATGGTTATTATATAATTAACTCTTTCTATAGTCACATGATGCGATTATTACATTGCAGAACATCTTAAACCAGCAAGTAAAATAGTTGATTTTTAAATTGCATTATAAAAATAATTAGTTAGAGTAAAAGTGTTAAGAAAGATCAGAACAATAAAATTATAATAATTATTTTTTAATTAATTAGATTTTTTTTTTTAAAAAGAAAATAAAATTTTGGAAACAATGGTAGTTGATTTATTAGGTTCTAAATTTGGTATAATACAATTTACAGTTATATTTACAGAATCAATTATTATTAGTACTATATTAGCTCTTCTAATTTTACTTTATTGACTTTACCTGGCTATCCATGTGTCTAAGTCTGTGTTTGCCACTTGCCTGCATGCAGTTACCATAACAATTACTTGCAGTTAGGGCATATTATTAAACTGCTACACAGACAAGAATACCTTTTGAACTTAATATAATATCTAATGTCAAAAATACTGTTTTCCTATTCATGTTTTATTTGGTTTTGGTTTTTTTGCTTTTTAATCTAACTATATTTAATAATACCTTGTTCTTTATATTTCTCATCTTTTTGATACTATATTATTCTCAAATTGGCTCTACTTAGGTATATATAATCTTTATAATCTTTTATTTTTGATATACTTGTTATTGCATATTGGTCAAAATATTTATTTAGATCTAAAATTTAGATCTTAAATTTATAATTAATACTGATCAACATTGCATATTAACATTTAAAAATTATTATTTTCATTACTAAAAATTAAAATTTTATAATAAACCTTAATGTCAAATCAATGAACTCATTTAGGTAATTAATAAATAAAATTACAAGTAAAAACAATAAAGATTATAACAAAAATTTATTTATTTTATATTAATATTTTTATTTGTAAATAATAAGTTCTTTTAATCACTTAATCAAAGTATAAAATTTTTTTTAAATATACTATTTATAAAAAAAAATAGTGAGAATGGTGATCCTAGTGTAGTGGTTGGGTTATCATTTTCCAAGTGACAGATCTAAGGTTTAAATTCTACCTATGATGAAATTTAATAATTAACCTGTATTATAATAAACTGTTTCTTGTTGATTGGTTGGATTTAGATATTTGTAATCTTGGGTACAACCAATCGAGTTCTACTCATCATTGGGAGCTTAGGGCATCTATATGAAGTGTAACATTTCATGTACATAGAGGAATATAATAACCAGTGTTACATAAGACTTTAGTACAAACTCACAATAAGATCACTGAATGTAGAAGACCAAGAAACTGAGGAGACAGAAGCCCACTTGGAAATTCCTGATTAAAGAATAACACAAGCTTTTGACAGTACTATTGAACTGATGAAAGCTCAGAAAATTCCAATAAGAAATAGGTGAACATGCAACTGGATGAAAAGATGTATAAAGAAGCATATGACAAATTAGGTTACCAGAATTGTCAGAGAAAAAGGATACCAAGATATACCACACCAGGCTATCTGGATTGGGAGTCTGAAGAGTCTGTCAGATTCTGAATTAGATAGTAAAAAGATAAAAAGAAGAAGTTGAAAAGATAGATACTGAGATTTGGGTAAACTTTACAAGAGTAAAAATAGTATAATATAGCAGTTAAATAGGTAACTCCTGTAACTGCAAGTGTTAAGTAACTATAATATGTTACATAAAACTAGGTCAGCTGTATATGAAACACAGAAGACTCTAGTAACGATGCTTCTGAGGATACATTGTATGAAATAAGGTATGGGGTCCTAAAAAAAATAAGTAAAAGTATTTAGACTTTCTTGACTGATGACTATATTAGTAATGATCTAGTAATACAGTAAGAATTGCAACACAGAGAATTTAAATAGGCAATGCCCCTAGTTGGATTGCAGGTATGGCAGCTAGTGTAGAACTATTGGCAGACTACTTAAATTAGACATTAAAAGTGTATGTATGGCTAGTTGTACTTTCTAATGTAAGGTGACTTCTTTGAGGCTTCAGCTGTAAGTTCTTATGTCCAATTTATTGAATAAAACCCTAAGCACAAAAGAGGCTAGTTTAATAGAAAAAAAAATAGTACAAATCTGCAGCAGAGCTTTTATAATATAAAAATACTAAGTATAATAATTATAATATATCTTCTATTTAATCCTATTTTTATTAAAAAATACTAATAATAAATAAAAAATAATATTAATATATATTATTTATAAACAATTTTAGTTTGTTTTTCAAAAAAGTGCCAAACAAATAATTAAATTTTCTTATATACAGTAGAAGGTCAATATTTAGAGTTTTTTTAGACAATATTTAATATATATATTTGTTTATAAAAAAACTTATAAGTGTATTTTTTTAGAATCTAATATATATTAAACTATTAGTTCATTATTAAATAATTATTATTAAGATGTATAATATTTTAAGTACAATTAAGTTTTTTACATTGTACTGTTTATTTAAACAACTAATGAAAGCTTAATTTTAGTTTTAAATATTTTGATTGCAAAAAAATAATAAAAGAAAATTAAGATAATATTAATAATAAGAATTCTTTAGTTATAATTTTAGAAAAATAATATAAAGAGTATAGTGACTTAGTAAAGTGAATAAGTTGTCATATTACTAAGTGGTAGGTTGTGTGTTCAAAACTCACTAACAGTAAAATTTGGATAATCACTTATATAATATATAGATAGTATTATAGCAATATCATTTTGTCAATCAGTTGAAATAAGATATCTGTAACTATAATTACACCAATATGACTGGCAGGTTTGAGGCATCTGTATAACTTTGGTTACACAGAAAAATGCAAACCAGTACCAGGTGATGCAAACCTAAAATAAGTTCTTGGGTTATATAAATCTGTAGAACTGGGAAACCAAAGCTTACTTAGAAATTCTGAACAAAAAGATAACACAAATCTTCAATAATACTACTATAAAAATTAGACCTAAGAAATAGATACTAATATGAAAGAATCAAGTTGAAAGAACCTTAGATAAAAGGTACTACCAATTAAGTTATCAGATTTCAGACCAGAAGAAAAGGATATTAGACCAGCCTTAATATATCAAGAACAGGTTATAGTCCTTTTAAGCTATCTGGATTAGGAGCCTAAAATCAAAGCAGAAATATACTAAAAGTACTAGGAATATGTTATGAAGTTAGTGCCAAGGTCTAGGTGAACTCTGTAAGAGTAACCTTTGTTAGTGTTCTAAAAGTAGATAAATAGTTAACAACAAGGAGCCTTTTGCACCTTACTGGCAAATGACATACTCTGAAATATGTAATTGTCTAGGAACCAGTACAAAAAGAGTAGGTACTATATTGCTCAGACAGTATATCGATTAGGTATATTTGAAGGGTAAGTTGGGATTACATTATAATAAAGCAGATGATCAGAAGATTTAAATGGATAATCTTCTAGTAGGTTATAGATATAGCATCTAGTGTAAAACCTTAAAGTAGATTATTTAAATAGGTAACCAAAAGTTGCATATGTGACTAGTTATATTTTTATCTCTATAAAAATTGTTGTAATAACTAATCCAATAAAAGTTAATAAAGTATTGCCACAAGTATAACCTTTAACAAAAAAAAAAAATAAATAAAATAATATAATAATACAATTAAAATTTATAATAGATTAAGTTTAAGCAACAATTAAAAATTTTAATAAGCATTAAGGTTTTTTTTTAAATATTAAAGTGAGTACTTGTGATTCAGAATTTATTAATAATATATTTGGCTAATAGTTGTATTATAATTATAAAAGGTAATTATAAAAAGAATATATAACTAACCACTCATACAACTTTAGTTATTAGCTTATTTAAGTAGTTTGGCTAAAGGTTTTATACTAATTGCCATACCTGGAACTTGCTTGTAAGTTTTCTATTTAAACATTCTGGTTTCTGTATTTACTTATTTATTTTTATCTATTAATAATCTTAGCTAATACTAATAAAAATATACTATAGCTACTAAGTCTTTAAAGCAGTTTATTTATATAATGAACTTTTTACTTTGTACTAAATCTTTTAGAATCTTTTATATTTTATTCTTACAGCTGATCTAGTATTGCTATAACTAAGACCAACTTTAGCAGTTAAGATATACTATTAAATCACTATGCTCTTATAGAGTTCACTCTAATCTTAATACTAACTTTACAATATATTTTTACTATTTTGATATTTAAATTAAGTTTCACCAAGCTTTTAAACTAAATAGCTTAGAAAGATAAGTACTTCTGATTTATATAATCTTCTGATATATACTCTTTTTTAAAAAAATCTAAAAATTTTAATAGTCTGATTAGTTTTATTTAGCCTCTTTTTAAAGACTGGCTTTTTGTCTAATTTTACAGATTATATAGGCCATTTTATAAACTAGTCTTTATAATAGTATTGTTAAAAGTTTAGATTACTTCTTTATTTAGATCTTTCAAATAAGCTTTTATCTTTCTACTTGGTTTTTGTGATTTACATAGCCTAAAGACTTATTATGGGTTCATACCATTTGATATCAGTTTGTATTTCTTTATATAATATTGTACAAATATCTAAACCTTTTAGTCATACTAGTATAACATAAGTTACAGATATTTAATTCCAATCAATTACAAAAGACAGTTAATTATTATATAGAAAAAATTGCAAAATTTTGCTATTACTAGAATTTGAACTCTAGACCTGCCACTTAGAGGTTAACAATCTGTTTATTTTATTAGATCATTATACTTCTAATATCAAGTTTTTTTTGACTATATTAAAATACAATTTAATATAAAAAAAATTTTTTTCTACCTTTAATACAAATCTGTATAATCAATAAAAATAAATAATTTTTAATTATTAATCAAATTTTTTTAATTTATAAGATTATATTATTATTAAGAATTATTACAAATAATATTTATAATATCAATATATAGATAAACTTAATTTAAAGTTCTTTTTGATAAGCCAACTAAGTTTCTTATAAGTTTTTATTTGTTTACTAGATAAAATCAAAATTTTAATACTTAATACAAAGCTAAAAAGTGTTAAGAATATCAAGTTACTAAAAGGTTTAATAAATTCTTTATTGTATAATAACTAAATAATAATTAATTTAATATATAAAATTTTTGATTTATTGAAAAAACTATTATAAAATATATAGAATTAGTATTTGTTTATATTATATATATAATAATAACTCAGTTTAGGTCACAGATAAAATTGTTTAAGCTTTAATTCTTGTATATAGTTTTTATTTTGTAGTTTACAATCTTAGTATATCTTAGTATATAGTATATTAATATATATAACTAAAATTACTAATAAAGATATGAGCAAGACCTTATCTTAATACTAAAAAATATATATATATAATAATAACTTTTTATATTAAATAAGATATCAGTATGAGAATAATGATTCTAGTATAGTAGTTGAATGATATTTTCTCAGTAATAGGTTTAATATTCAGATCTTACTTATAACTAAATTTAAAAATTATATTTGTATTATAATAACTGCCTTTTGTTGATTGATTAGTCTTAAGTATCTATAATACATATAGTAATATCAAATCTAGTAATTTAAAAGCTCAAAATATTTATATAAAGTATAATATTATATATATATATAAAAATGCTTATTAGTGTTATATAAACTTTAATGCAAATTTATAATATAATTATTAAGTATAAAAGATTAAAGAACTAAGATAACAGAAACTTATTTTAAAATTTCTAAATAAAAGAAATAATATAAACTTTTAGCAATACTATTGAACTAATTAAAGCTTTGAACTACTTTCAAAAAAACAGATTAGAAAACTAGACACAAAATATATATAAAGAAACATATAACTAATCAAATTACCAAATTAACTAAAAAAAGAATATATAAATATATTATACTAAGTTATTTAGATTAGTAGTTTGGCTAAAATTTGTTGGTTCTAAGTAAAAGTTAGTAAAAAATAATAAAGAAAGTATTAGACAAATAGGTACTAAAATTTTACAAAAATAAAAATAGTATAATATAGTAGTTAAATAGATAGTTTTTGTAACTGCAAGTATTAAATAATTATAACATATTACATAAAATAGGTTAGCTATATTTAAAATATAATAGCTTCTATTAAGTTTTCTATTAAAAATAAAGTAATTTTAAGGATATAATAAAAATTAGAAACTTGAATAAGCTGTGCTCTGAAGATGTTCTTATAATACAAAATAAATTGCATATACAAAAGCCTTAATAAGCAAAATCTGTAGTTGGCTTACAAATATAATATATAGTATAGAACTTATATAACAATGTATAAAAAAACTACTTAAATTAGATAGAGTAGTATTATTTATAACCTAATTTTTTAGGAAGAGTAATAGGTAAAAAAATTAAAATTTAATATAAAGAACCTGATCAGCTATATATTAAAAAAAGAAAAGTACTCTTCTGATAAAAAAATCAGATAATAAATAACATTACTTATATTAAAAATATATATATAATTAGCTATAATCTTTAATATAAGAAAGCCTTTAAAGACATTTATGTTTTATACTTAAATAAAAATTACTTTTTAAAGATATAAACTTAAACATTAAAAAAAAATATTAAAATAAAAATCATAAATTCAATTTGTAGATTTTATTTTTATTTTTTTTTAATATTAATAATAAGACTATACCTCTATTTTTATTAAATATTTATTTGAAATTTTTATATAAAACATTAATTTATTTTTAAAAATATTATAAAAAGAGTAAAAGTTCTGATTAGTTTATCTATGATCTAAACCAATAAGAGTAGCCAAAACTTATCTAGATTTGGATATTAGTTATTATATATGAAAGGTTAGTTTGATATTTGATCTATTATATATATCAGAAGTTAATTTTAGAGCAAATTAAATTAGAAAAAAAAGATTAAGATAAATGTAAAATAAGATTAAAAGGTAAATTGAAAGTGAAAAAATAAGTTGTTGATCTTGAAATACAGTAAAGAATCCAAATTTTATGATATATTTGTTGATTAAGATAAAGTAAAAATTTAATAACAAGTGTTATAACTATTTTTTTAGATGATAGATTTGAGATAAAAAGATAATTTTATTTGATACTAAGCTTAATAAGGTAAAAAAAACTAATGGTAGGTTTGCTGTATTGTGTGTGAATATACAATACAGTTGTTTAATTTGGTAATATAGTTTAGTTATAATTTAAAAATAATATCAAATATATTTGTATTTAGAATATATTGTAATAAACTGTTAATAAGATTGTATAGCAGTTGGTCAGATGGACATATTATTCAATAAAAATAAAAACTAGTTTTATGACATTGGTGACAAGTTGGTAAGTATAAGTGATATTATTTGTATAGAATGTATGAAGTAGAAAGTTCATTAAATAGAATTTTAATTCTAATGAATTTAAAAGCAGAAGATTAAAAGCTATATAAAAAGTTTGAAAATTTTTAATTATTGTTAATGTATAGCCAAGTAGTTTGCTAATTAATTTGGTTAAAGATTTTGTTTTACTTTTAAAACTAGTTTTGTGTAATCCATAATGCATAAATATATGTATAACAAATTGTATGAATGCTATGATGAATAGATAGTTCTAAAGAAAAATTTTCAAGATTTAGAATATAAGATAAGTTATAAATATTATAAGATATAAAAGTTAGATATAATAGGTTATAATAGTTTTATGCTAGTTGGCAGCAAGGTTGTTGTTAATTAGTAAGTTCTACAATGAAAATTTTTTTTTTTTTTGAGTATCCCTGTTGCTTTTAGCGACTAGGGGCGCAGTTGGCGCTCTTTATTAAAGTATTATTATATTAAAATAATTATGAACGATCTAGGTACATTTTA